>JAVCKT010012760.1:0-18077 GCA_032273925.1 Rhynchotus rufescens | reverse complement strand
AGAGTGAACTCAGCCTTCTCAGCCTTCCTTCGTCCTTTCTCACAGTTTATACACAGTAATTCTTTGGTAGTTTAAATGGCAACAACTATACTGAGAGTGCCCAGGGATTTTGATAACAGTTTTGGTCATATTATAATTCCATATCTCATTTGTGTTACTCAGGGAAAGTCCTCTCTCATACTTCTAACCCTAGCAAGGTGGATATCTTACTTTAAACTCTCTCTACATATACTTAAATTATGTTCGTGGTTTAAGATAGAAAATTTTAACAGAAATTATTGTTATTAAACTATATTAAAAATTATGGTCAAAGGAACATATCCTGCAATTCCAGCAGAAAATAATCAGGTCTGAAATTGTCATTCATTCCTAAGGATGTTCATTCTGTAGTTCCACAGAAAGTATCTCTCTTGCACCAATTAGCTTTTTTTCTAACTTCACAAAGTCCTAGTGTGTTCTGGGATTAAAATTGTTAACCTCCATTATCAGCTCAGGACTTGATTTCTTTATATATATATATTCTTGGCTCACAAAATACACGAACTTTAAGAATTTGTATTTAGTATTCTAGGCAAGAGAACTGAAGAGAGTACAGGCGAGTTCACAGCTGCTGAGAGTTTTAAAGGGATTAATAAGGGGATTTATCTATGACTCCATAGTCATGGATTTTAAGGCCAGATGTGACAGTAGATACTCTAGTCTAACTCCATCCATAATAGAAGCCACATAACATTCGTGTTACCCTCTAGTGAGTTCAGTAACTATTCCTTAACTAAAATACATTTCCTAAAGATTTATGCTAGGAGCTTGAAACACTGCCCTATCGTTCAGTAATCAGATTCTAATTGTTTAACTAAAGCTATTTCTGCTCTGTAGGTATCTCTGCTCACCCCCCTAATAACTATTGAACTTATTGGCTGTTTCAAGCCAAATGTGTCTGGAGGGAGAAACTCTCAAAGATATTAACATAAAAATTGTCCTCTGAGGAGAGGAGGGAAGCACTGTTAATGTCTCTGTTGGAGGAAAGGCTGCAGTTTAAACTCATTCATTTGTAGGGATTTGCATCCATTTGCTAGGAAGGGTGAGGCAGAGGTTATATCCACCTAACTACTGCTATGTTAAAATTTAGGCATTTAGACCTATCTTTGTCTATCTATGCAATGGCCTCTGAAGAAAGCTATTAAGAATGGATATGAACTGGATGTAGATGCTTAACTTTTCCTTTAGACTATGTCAGAAAACACTTAAATGCATTGGCTTGCCCCATGTAAACTCTGACATTTAAAGGGAGATATAGGCACCTAAATTAGGTACACTATGCTACATCTCCCTCAGAAGATCTTTAGGGTATCTGCTCCTAGAATGCAGATTGTTTTATTCTGGTTATATTTCCTTCCTTCTTTGGTTCACTATCCTGTATGTTTAATGAAGTAAAGCCTAAATTACATGAAGCAAGGTAAATAAATTAGGCGTATTAAATTCCACTCTGAACAATCTATACAGGAGGGGGATCTTACAAAAGATACAAAAAAAAAACCCAGTTTCAAATAGATCTTACACTTTTTGGATACCAAGGAAAACTGAGGAAATAAGAAATCAGGTTTCCGTAGCAGTAACTTCAGTGTGTTTCTATTTTTCTTTCTCTTTAGATCAGGCTAATGACAAGACTCTTGGACAAGTGTTATACAAAAGCATTGTTTTTGTTTCTGTAGCCCTCGTGACTTAATTATGATATTAATTCATTCCTGTTTCAGAAATGTGGCTAGATATATAGGAGGAAAGCAGCCATTTGCAGTCCTATGTGAATGAAGACTACACTAATGTAAATTTATAGTCCAATTTTTCATTTACTGTAAATTTTGATTATCCAAAATGCTAGGACTATATCTTTTTCTAGCTATCATGCCAGATAGTCACAGTACAGTACAGCATTTGATACAGGTGCTGGCTCTAAGCAAGTTTGTAAATCCAAGTTAGCTCAACCTCGAAAAGGTACACAGCTGCAGATGTTGACTCAGGAAATCAATACTGTAGCTTACTGGGCAGGATGCTCACTGAAGTTGGTGAATTATGGATTTTTAGTTCCTGTTCTGGGAAGATTTTATATTTTATTCAATGATCAGCCACTGAAAGATGTATTAGGAAAAAAAATCCCCTTTTCAAAACAATGAACTCTCCTACTGGCTTATAGAGTCTTGTTCTCCCAAGGTTTTGGGCTGGATAGCCGGATAGCTCAGATAAATTGCATATACCATATGTGAATTGCGTATGTGGAGGACAGAAGGAGTAGCAAATACACCGACACTGGAAGAGTAATATCTCAGATTACAGGATCTCCTTAAACTGAGACTTGATTCCTTCTCAAAAGAAAAACAGTCTCCTGTAGTTTGGTTGAGAGTCTTAGTCACTGAAATACTGAATTGATAAGGGTCCTGCTCTGCCTTCCTGACAGAAAAGAACAGAAATGGCTATATTAGTTTGGCCAGCTTTCTTTGGGTTTGCTCATAGGCTTAAATCCTTCAAAAGACAGAGGAAAAGATGGTCTGTCTGGAACATTTAAAGGGCCTACACAGGAGTATATTACTGTTTTGTATGGCAAACTTTCTTCCCAGGGCAGAAATAACACACCCAGTTACTTTTAAGGTAAAATCCGAGGTACAACTGCAGTAGCGGTATTTCCAGTTTTAGACAACAGCTGTACAGAGATTTGGAAATCATAATTTTGGGATTTAGTCTCACAAAGTTGGATTTAAGTGGGACTTTGATGCACAAGGAAAACATAAATCTTTTTGCAGATCTTTGGTCTTTCTTCCTAGGAGATTGTACTGAGATCATCATACCTTGTTCAACACTAATCAGCGGTAAATGCTTTTAATTGTTAATGGTCTGTAAGGATGAAAGGCTGTTTCCTGTTTCTTATTATTTTTTGCCTGTTTCCTAAGATCTATCCTGTGCTTATCAACATGGCATATGTTTATCACATGAGTATTATTTTGAAGTAATCTCTCCCATCAGATTTTATATTTTGGTGTTGTTCTGCACACTGATTTGTATGTTGATCAGGGAGAAAACGATGGCACTCTGAGATGACAAATGAACACACTGATTTCTTATGATTCAGAATGGATTGAAACTCCCAGCCTGCTAAGCTGGATTTTGCCAGCTAGCATTTTACTTGGATCAGTACTGAAAATGGTTTTTTGGCTATGTCAGCTGAACAAGAAATGCTAAAGTCCAGAGAAAATAATTCCTCTGGATAAGACTTTTCCTCATAGAATATGAGTCCTGAGTAACAGATCTGCATTCTGTGACCAAATTCTGTATTTGGAATTAGAATTGGGATAGCTTGGGCAAGTGGATATTTGACTGGATTTGTTCGGGCCATTGATTTTATTTTGGTGGTGTACAATAGGGAAAAGATTCACTAATATGAATTTAACATACTTAACAAAATGTTGCCTTTGATTACTAAAATTACAGACTATTCAGTTGTCCCCCATCAGCAAGCTATGGCTTTTGCTGAAACTAGGTGAAAAAGGGTATCACTACCTATCCTGGCACTTGGTGGTCATTTCCTGTAAAGGCAGAAATGAATCAGTAACAACAAATGTGAATCACTACTTGAAAAGAGTTACTCACTTTTGTGGGCTGCTCAGAAAGTGTGGGTGTTTAGATCTTAAATTTCAGATGAAGAAATCAAGCAAGCAAAAACACAGGAGCCACAGGAACAGCTGGGAGTAAACCTAAACATATATTTTAAAAAGCTGCAGGTGGGCTTCATGAGCAGCTGTAAAATTTTTTACTGTGGGGCCAAAATGTCTGTTCTGAGTAAAAGGCGAATGTTTTGATCTTAGTCTGTGTATATGCCGGGAAACTAGAGATTTAGGGCTAACAGACTATATTTAATCAGGTTGAAAAATCTATTCCTAAAATCAAGAAAAAGATCTGAACATAATACATGGTCTGGAATCATAGTTCTGGAATTTACCAAAGACCTAGAACACAACATGACTTAGGTAACTTAGAGGAAACAGACTTCCTTCTTCCCTTTTACCTTTTTCTCTTGTTGCCTGTCTCTAGAGAAAAAGATGCAGTTCATGCTATGAGCTATACCTAAGTAACTGTTGTTGAAATTTCTGAAACCTATGGAGTAGGTCGCTGATCCTTAGTACTGTGTTCCCTTCTCCCTTTTGGGGAGATGTGACATCTGCCCATGAATGAACATCCTGGCATGAGAAATGAGAAGGAATATTCAGAGCTGCAGTACTAGTTATCATATTATGTTAAGTACATTAAAAATAGACTCAATCCACTAAAAAGAAGCCAGGCTAATTACATTCTTCTTCATATATGATTCACTTTGCTATGACTTAAATCTCTCTATCATAAAACAAAATGTCTTGGAATACTTTCTAATAGAGATTCAGAGGCCTGTGAAATGAGTTTGGTGATCTCAGTTACCAGGTGTTTACATCACAAGCAAACAGAAATCTCTGCAGAACGAGACTGCCACCCATCTTGGGCCACACTCATCACTCAGAGACCAAGCGCGAGTCATATGTGGGCAATGAGTTACTCCAACAGCTTATGCAGGTCAGATATCATGCTCATAGCCAGGAAAACTTTAACTATTACTGTCTGCTTTAAATTTTCTTCCACACAAAGGCCTCTCCAGAAAACAGAGTGTATTCATCAAGGCCCCGCAGCATAGTCCGCAAGGGGCAACTTCCTTAGGAAACGGGAATCTCTTGAATGAAATTTCACTAACTGTTCCCATAAATAAGTAAGTAAATTGAGGAGACAGAACAACATAAGAAGATTGATCTTTGTTTGCACCCAATGTGACCTGGGAAGTAAATCACTTTCATCTTGTGGGAGAAAAAAAAAAAGAAAGAAAATTTAGAAAAGTTTGCTTTTCGGCAAAAAATGCATTGTTGGAGAAATCCAAGAACCCTAAGATATTTTTTTTCTCTTTATGCAAGGTGAATAATTTTGAGTCTTTCCAACACATATAATTAAAACATCATTATCTCATATATGTGGAATATTTTAAATTACTTTTATAATCTGTTCTGTCCTCTAAAATCAATACATCTAACAAATTTACTGTTTCTTCTAGATACTAAGGAACTTGCTACTTCTGCATTCCACACCCCTACTACACATATTGACATCACTGTTTTTGTGGTTTTAGGATTAAACTGTACAGATTTTGTCTAACCTCTCAAGAGGTAAAAATCAGGGTATGATTATCCTTGTAACAGCAAAAAGCAAGCAGGTCACCAGTTGCAGGATTTGTGAAGAAAAAAAAGCAAATAGGGAAAATTACAAGTTTATATTTTTAGGATTCCCAAAACCAAGAAATGCAGATATAACCAGTTAGAGAAAGAAAAACATTATATTATCTCAGTCTGAAAATAAAATTAATCATTAAATAGGGAAACAGTATATTAGAATTGAAAAATCTCAGGGGAAAAAAAAAAAAAGGAAAACTAGATTTAGGTGTGTTAGGCTGATACATGTTTAGAAAGCCTCTCCAAAGGATGAATAAGACCAATTATTTACTGTGATAGTAGCCTCTGACGAGAGTGTTCTGTGTCTCTGTAATAAATGTGCTTGCCTTATTGTCTGAAGGAATTCTCTTTTTCAGCCCCATTCTACTACACATTCTCATCTTTTTGGGAGACATGCAACACTTCTCTTACAAAAGCAAAACACTCCTTAAAAATAACAGCAACAACAAAAATAACAAAAGACACACAGAACCTGCTGACTGCCAGATTATTCACCTTGGTGTGTAATTTCATGTTTCGCATTCCTATTTTTCCTCTTTGCAGTCAAAACTTTGAACCCCATAGGGAAGGGCTTGTTTAAGCTAGCAGTCTATTCAATATCAGATATACAACTAAATGTTAATTTGTCCATAATATTAGATTTTACTCTCTCTGAAACCATATACGGTCTGAACAAATTAAATTGCAGAGAACTGAATTGGCAGCATCTTACTAATGTTTTCTATTTTTCCCCCCCAAATGAAACATCCTTACATAACAATGCAAAAACATCTTTTCTTGAAGTGCATCTTTTCCTGAAAAATGCTGAACTCAACGGTGTAGATATTCTCTCCATTGTGTTGTTTTTGCATCAGCTTTGGCTATTTTTCAACAGATATGTATTTTCTTAGTTACAAAGTATGTCTTTATTAAAGCATTTAATTAATAAATTTCTGTTGCCGCTGTTTGAACACTGGAGCAAATGTTCCTTTTTTTGTCTCCTGCCATTCAGATTTACTGAAATATGAGACAATCCAACTGCTTCATGATGATGATATTTAAAATAGTGAAGTCTTGCTTATGCAAAATTTATGCAGAAGTCCTGTCAATGCAGGAGAGCCCATTAAACTCCACAGTGGTCTAATAATGTTCGGGAGGTTCACCCATGTAGAAAAGCCTGGAGTATACACTTGCCTTTGCAATTCTCCACAGGTGAGGGCCTTAAGATTTCATATGTCTTATCAATAGATGGGCAGATGGTAACTAAAAAAAAGACTATAATAGACAGTGTTTTGATTCTAAATACAACAGATGCTCTGGATACTACCATGTGAGTCTTGGCTTATTCATTAACTAATTAACTGTGTTGTTTTCCATTCCATTCTTGAAAAATATGTATTTTGTCAGAGTCTATGTTTTCTTCATAGATATTCTCTAATCTGAAAAGCTTTGGTTAATAATGGTGAAACAATAAGAAAATGACAAAACTATTGTTTTTTTTTCTTTTTTTTTCTAGGTACTTTGAATTAAGAGATGGTTAAATTGCAGAAAAAAATAGCTGCACTACATCAGAATTACATCAGAACTACATAGCAACAAAATGTCATGAAAAAGGCAGGAAGTACTTACAGGGTTTATGAAAAAGTCCTTTTTTCTTCTATGGCTCTTCTGTCATGTGCCTTTTTCTTACATCAGAGCCCATATTTTAAAAGACTTTGCATATTAAATAGCACTTGGCCTGAATCCTGTGCCAGCTACGATTTTTCTGGGTTGTGCTTTCCTCACACAGGCAGTAGGCTGCTTGCCGAACTGTTCCACATGCATCACAGGTCCAGCATTTCCATGAAAGTGCTCCATGCAGGCACGAAAGCACTTTTGCAAAGTGGTGGTCTTCCCATATCTATGCAGCCGATCCAGTCATATGAGGATGTGCAAGGCCCCTCTTTGGCTAAAGTCTAGCCCCAAATTTTGGTGAAACTGGGAAAACATGCAACATGGATTTAGGATTTTTAAACAATGAAACATCAGCCATGATTAGTTACATAAAAATGCTGATATCTTTGGTATCATTACAAAGTTAAAAAACAAACAATCAAGCATACAAGTATTTTAACCAACCAGGTTACACCATCATTTTCCACTAGGATTCTATTCTCAGGAACATTTAGAAATAATTAAAGAACATCTTCAATAAAAATACATTTGACAGAGGGAGGTCATATAGCTTCACCATATTTGTCCATGCAGCATTCATCCATGATTTAAGATGAGAGTGCCTTTATGTCAAGCCTTGAAGCAAGCCCTTAATGCTAATCTTCAAATGTAACCCTCTTGTTACTTGTGAATACGTCCCCCTATACACAGCCCTGGTAGGGCCACATCTGGAGCACTGTGTGCAGTGCTGGGCTCCCCAGTACAAGAGGGATGTGGAGCTGCTGGAGAGAGTCCAGCGCAGGGCTACCAGGATGATCAGGGGCCGGGAACATCTGCCCTGTGAGGAAAGGCTGAGGGAGCTGGGCCTGTTCAGTCGGGAGAAGAGAAGGCTGCCACAGTCCCCCTTGCCCTGCCTTAGAGAGACAGACACCCCAGTGCAGGGAAGCTCCTTCTGCCATCACCTCTGCTGCATCTGCTCTTCACAGATCCACACTCGACTCCTGCTGCTCTGCGGCTGCCACCTTCCAGTGCTCGGTTCCCATAACCGCTGCGAGCCCTTCCCTCACGTAACCAACTTCTCCCCTCCTCTTCCTCTGCGAGTGGCCGTGGTGCTTGCGGGCACTGCAGGCAGCTCTGCCACTTCCAGCACACGGGACCGTCGCTTCCGATGTTACCAGTATCTCAACATTGAATCAGTTGTCCAGTACTAATATACTCAAAACAGAGGGAATTTTCTTTCATCTCCTGGGTGGTAACTGAATTATAAGATTAATTGATGGTACCCTAAAGATCCATGATACATGTGCAGGGTTTAAAGGCACGGAAAGCTGTGTTATTTTCATTGAATTATTTCAGATGGGAGCACTATATTTCTCGCCTGTTGTCACTACTGTGTGTAGTTTCAGTGAACTTCTGTTATATAAAAACTCCAAGATTTATGATCATAAATTGAGCCAGTGGGGTTGAGGTCAGTTTTAGTGCATTTCTGAGACATTTGGAAGTATTTTCTGTCCACAAGGACATGGCCATGTAAGGATTGAACTCGAGTGACTTTGAAAGAATCTTTTCAGTTGGGACTACCAGCAAATCAGGATCTCCTTCCAAAAGAAAACAAGCAAGATAAAGAGCAGAGACATTTCAGACAATATTGTTTTGTTTTACCATGAAGATAATAACAAATTGACAGATGTATCCAGCCCCTATAACTGCAGCCCAAATGATGTATGAATCAGTTTTCATAGACAAAAAAACCTTAGTCTCTGTTAACTTAAGTCTTGTACCATCAACTAATCTTATGTCTGACCAATTATGAGAGCAACCTTTCCTTTTTATATATGAATTAATACACAAAGAATGCTAAAATATTAATACCAAGCAGGCTGTTGAGTGATTTTTTTTTTTGTACATTTGGGCTACTTTGAATACTCGCTGCTAGAGTGATGTTCAGAGCTGTTCAGTACCCACAACAGAGCCCCTCAGTGACTCACACTGTTAGTTTTGATTCATAGTTAAGGTGACCATATGGGAAACTCTGCTGCTTAACACCAGGCCTTATCCTCAGGAGTGGTGACTGAAACAACCCTGGTCTTTTTTGTGCAGGGAACTCCAATTCAAGGCAGTAAGCTCAGACTACCGGGCTATATCTCTGGGAAGGGTTTCCAGTCTGGAGAGGACAGTGGGATACTGTCAACAGCAGCCACCAGAGTTAGAGCGCAGTTTGCAGGTAAGTGCCTTGACTTTAGAGCTTGATCCGAGCTAAAGCTGGAGCTTTTCCCCCTGTGGGGCATGTCAGGAGGTGGGGAAGGTGCTTGGGAAGAGTTGGAGGGGTGCAGTCCTGTTGCCTCCGCATCCGTGTGGCTGGGGGGCAGATGGTCAGGACAGGGGTGCTCTGCTCATGGGGTTCCCATGCAGCAGCAGCAGCGCCGCGTGTGAGCGCCAGACCCCGACCGCGGAGCCGTGTCCAGTGTGACACTGGACTGGGGAGCTAGGACAGGGGCATTTACGTGAAACCAGAGAACTTGATTCTGGACAGTGTCCAAATTATGCTCAAATAGGATGGAGAGTAAGTGGCTGTCTTATCATAGCTCATCACCACTTTGAGCAGTACCGAAGAGTCCTGTTCAAGCAGTGCATATTTTTTAAGCTGTTACTGACTTGGAAAAAAAAACGAAGTACCTAAGATTTCAGTTTCAACTTGGCTTTCTTTATCCAGGGAACCTGGTTTGTCAGGGTCACAAAGTTTCAGTAAACAATTAGGGAACTATGGAAAACCACATTGATGTTTATTGTCTAAAATCCCTGTGGTTTTTTTCTTCATGATGCATTGTTTGGACAGGCTTTGACTTCAAAAGACTTGTAGAAACCTCCTTTACTCATGACTTCTTGATTGGGGAATCATTTTCCTTCTCCTACTCGTGGCTTGCCCATGTATGATTTTGAGGGTACACATCTCAAGCCAGAGTGCATTTTTATCTGCATCTCAAATGTGTGTATTAAAAAATGAAGGTGCTAGATGCTGAATTCTGGTTCATAGCATGGAAAATGGTAGAGGAAAGACTGTTTGGAAAACATCTCCCACATGCCCAATAGATGAAGCAGGGCTGCCAGGATAACACGTTGTTTATGGGCTGGGCTAGTGCCTAAGTTACCTGTGTCTCGGCATCGGCGCTCTCCCTTCCCCTCTTCAGGGGGAGGCGGCAGCATTGCTAAGAGCAGGGGGAGCCTTGAGGCCCGTCCCGTTTGCCTGGCCGAGGCCTCCGGGTTTGGTTGGTGGCCGGGTCACTCCTGGGGCTGCCCGAGACGCTCCCGCTCTCGCCCTCCTCACCCGGGCTGCTTTTCTGCTTGCAGATCCCCGCAGAACTCCGAGCAGATCCGCGAGCCGAGCAGGGAGCAAGGCTGGCAGCAGGTCGAGCAGCCGCCGGGGCAGCGATGCTTCCGACTTTGACATTTCAGAGATCCAGTCGGTGTGCTCGGACATGTCAGAAACTGTTCCTGCTGCAAGCAAAGCGACGCCCCGAGCAGGTTCTCGGCCAGGATCAGTAAAGCCTTCCAAAATTCCAACTCCCAAAAGAAGGTCGCTAGCCAGCAAACCTGGCAAGCCCTCGAAGAGATAATATGTTTGGCTCTGTAAAGGCGTTTACTTTTGCAATAAATATTTAAGTTTCTAAGATGTAAAATATTGTGTAGAAATTATTGTGAAATATCGCAGGAGGTGGATTTTTAATTCTGCAGATGGCCTTATTTGTGTATTTGTCTTCTTATTTTATGTGTATAATTTTTGTCAGATTTTTTTTTTGTTTATGCCATATCCTGTGAGAAGGAGGAAGAGTTTTAATGTAAACTAACAATTGTACACAGTAATGTGTAGAAAGTACACTAAAAATAATTACCGAATGTACAGTGTACTGAATGTACAGTCAGTCTCTGCAACCTGAATAAAATAGGTCTATCACTATGTCATTAGGCAACAGTAAAGGATACCTCATGATTTTTCTTTAAAAAAAGGAAAAAAAAAGAAAAAGCCAAAAGACACAATTACACATTTTGACCTAACTAAACCAACACTAAAGGATGTATCTCGGAAGTACTAAGGAATACAAAGACACGCTCACAATACCCGTATTTATACAGCATCTCCTGGAGAACTCACGGAGTGAATTAAGCACTTGCCAGTCCTATAATACTCCAATACCTTGCAGCATTTCTGTGCCATTGCTTTCAATGAGGCCAGACACATTCTGGATACTTGAACTATTATTCTGTAAGAATATCAATATAAAGTGCATTCATGTAAATGTGAGGTTTTCTTTTGCTTGAATGGATGGTAGCACTGTATCATTGAACTCATTTTGTATCAAAGCAATTTTGCTTGCAGAAAGCTCTGAAATAAACATGGCCCTTAACTTTATTGTATTTTTTATTTCACAGGAAGGTAATTTTGTGCATTATCTTTTAGCGTTTGCATATGCTACAATTGGAAGTGCTAAGTTGGGTTCATTACTGTAGGTAATGGTGGTATCTGCATTCACTGCTAACACCCAGCTCCTAGTGAGCTAGGAGTATTACTGAGATGGTCCCTTCTGAGTTGTTACAGGAGCTTTCCAGGCACACAGAAGGTCCAGGTCACACAATTTATAAGAAATGGAAATGCAAAAGAGTATTGAAAAGACTAATTCCACCCATTTCAATCTATCAGAATCCACCTGTGTCAGGTTTTTCTCCAACACGTAGAACTGTTCCTGGAGAGGATTTGTGCAGGTGTTTGCAGGACGCAGACAGAACCGCCTCCCCTCTCCCCCAGAACTCCAAGGTAAGTGCAGCCAGGGGGATCCTTGGGGAGAACGTGGGTGATGGCACTTGGGAAAAAACCTCTGTCTTTCCCCATGGTTTCTCTCGGCCAGTGCAGCTGGTGGCCTGCAGGCTACTGGACCTACGAATAAATCACACTTGGCTACCCAAGTCAGACCTTATCCCAGTGGGCTACGGCAGCCGTTCTCTGCTGTTCCGCACTCGCGGCAGGCAGGAGCCGGGCCGGGACGTGGTGGCCACGGGGCCCTGTATCCCGCGTGCCCAGAGCAGCCCGCTCTGCCCGCAGCAGAGCGCACAGATACCCTGGAGAACCTTGTCTGTGGTTGCGCTCTCAGCTCTAAACACGGCCACAACTGCTGAGGAATCAACGTGATTTTATGTAACTGGCCTGTTGCAACCTTGGTATTTTTATAGAATTAATTGAGGCTGTGACCCACCTCTGGGAAAGCCCTGAGGGAGCGCAACAGAACCCAAGGACTGGGGTGGCCTCCGGTAACTTGTTGGCTATAGCGAAACAGGCTGGGGAGGCTGGGCCTCTGGGAATCGTACTATCCTGGGAACTCCATTAGGTTAAATGGTAACTTAAATAATTAAAACAATAGTAAGAACAGGCTCCCCCGCTTGGACACAACCCTGTGCCCCGTGCTCTAGGTGACCCTGCATGAGCAGGGGGGTTGGACTAGATGACCTCTGAGGTCCCTTCCAACCTTAGGCATTCCATGATTCTATGATTCTATGAATGAGCTTATGAACTCTTTGCAGTTTCCTTTGGTCAGAATGACTTACTTTCATTAAGTGTTCCTCATTCCCTAATACAGTGCTTTCTGCATAGACCTGACCACAAAGCTCCACCCAGGTGTCTTTGTGAGTTTGCAAATTTGTTCCTCAGACCTGAGCAGACTCTGATGATCAAATGGCCCTGCAGTGTATTTTGTTGACACCACAGAGAAAACCTAAACTTGTTTCTAGTTGAACAATGAGTCAAATTGAATGATTTGATGTTTATCTGCAGGACAGTCAGTGAGTTGCACACAGGTTTTCTACAGTTATCAGGATACAGCAGAATATGCTACATGCTTTACTACCATCATAATAAGGGTGGTAAAAAAGCATATATATATAATAGAGCAAAATATGCACACTAGAGGATCAAAGCTACTGGACTTCACTCAAGCATTTGTAACAGATACATTAAAATGATAACATGCAAACTTTCAAGTTAGAGTTTAGAAACAAGGGAAAGGAATGAGATGTTCTAGATTTAATGTTGTTTTGAAGTTGTAAAAAGGTATCTTGATTTGAATAGCTAAGCCTTTAAAAGTCCATGTAACAAACAAATGCTTTAGCTCTCCTTTTAAGCTTTCTATCTCAGGAACATAGAACAGAACTGTGCTATTTGCCTAAATTCACAAAGGAGATTAACAGCTCAGACACTGAAGATATTTATGAAACCTGAAAGCTGAATTGAGGAAAGAGACCTGTATTAATGCCCCAAAATGGCCACAGCATGAACTCCACCAGTGCTTGCTCTGTTTGGCTTTCCTGCCAGCTGGACAGTATACTGATTGCTGTCTGGCCAGTTAGCATAGCTCAGGAAAGAGCCTCTCCCATTACATGTTCAGCCAGCAACTCAACTAAATGGGAGATAGAGGGGCCTAAGCTGAAGTAGGATGGAAGGACATCACAGAAACAGCAGGTAGAGTGACATCAAGGAGGAGAAAAAGAATACAATGAGAAACTGGGCAACTGCAGTCTAGGAGGGGAGCTACTGGGGTGGAGGAAGAAATACATAGGAAACTGCATAGCTTGAGAAGTTAAATGTTAAGACTTCAAAAACACTCCATCTAAGACGTTCAGAAAAGTGTAAAGAGCTGAATATCATAAACTCATTGAAATTAATTGATTTCTTAAATTTCTCAGGATCTTGTGTTAATCCCAGTCAGCAAAATTGCTGTTAGGCTAGTAGTGAAGGAGCTTATGGAAGATGCTCCTACAGATGATTCTTTCGGAAGTGTTTTTAGTAGAGGACTCCTTAATGAAGTCCAAAAATTAGAAGATGAAAACTCCGGAGAAATAAAGAGAAAACTGAACTGGTTGATTAAATATGCTATGATTCAGCTCCTGTTATTTCCATGGAAGATGGCTAGATTAGCCAGGCAAAAAATTTCATAGTGGCTCTTCTGCATTTTTTTCAACATTGATGATTCTAGTCCTTTGTGAGCTTTGCTGATCATTAGGAGACATTCTGAAGAGTGGAGGAATTCCTGCTACCTTCCTGAGGATCATGGTGGGTCACAGCCATTTCTGTTTGCATGCAGATCAGAAACTCACCCAGAAATCGTGTTTTGACTCTCACTCTGGCTTTACAAGACTGCTTTTGCTGCAACTTTACTTGTGAGATTGAAAAGGGGACAGCTGGTTTTTAGATCCCTTATTCCTCCCAGTGCCTGTAAAGGATCCTTGATGTAAGTGGAAAGTGGAATGTGATAGTTATATCATGAGGATAATACAGGGTAATGTGGGATAATTAGAGAATCAGATCCACAATATTCTGATATGAATAGTGGTGAAGGCTGAACTTCAATAATGAGATTTTTTTTAACAGTTAGTGAGCCAGTATTTCTGAGTGTGCAAATCATAGAAGCTCTATTGTAGTCCACAAATCTTCACTCATTTCACCTCCCTTGAGTGAATCATATAACAGAAAAGCCATCACAGCAGCACTCAAAACTTTCTGGCCCATCTCTGAAATACTTAGCCTGCCCTCAAGTTGCTTGAAAACAGAGATATCAACGGCTGCCCCATCTGCAATTTGGATCACATCAGCTCCTCTGTGGCTCTCTGTGCACGGTGGTGTGATTGCCACACGTTCCACTTGCTTTTACACACTAACAAATTGAAAATCCTCTGACAAGAATGATCAGTTTAGCTGGAGCCCTGAACTGGATAAGTGATTTTCTACTCAAACCTATGCACTCGCAAGAAATCTGTAGAGCTCTGCACCCCTATGTGCCTCTGACCTGATGTATAGCTACTCTTGCCTTGCTGTGCTGTCAGCAGTAAGCGGTGTGATGGCATCGTGGACTCCTTCTCTGTTCCTTTTCCTTGGTATCATCCACGAGGTTCTCCTTCAGAGTCACTTGTGGTCCAAGGCTCTCTGCATTCCCTGTGTTCAGAGCCACCCCAGTCTGTTACTGTTCCCATTACTGATTCATTGCTCATGTTTTTCTCTCATCTTTTTCTGGTTGTTTTGATGCTTGTCTGGTAACCTACACTAGGGAAAGGGTCACTGGAAAAACATAGAAAACATAAATCTTCTTCTTAAGGACAGAGTACAAAACGAAATAGCAGAAATGAAAAAAAAAAAAAAGAAAATGATGTTCCGAAAAACGAAGTTCTCATTCTCAAATTGGCTTTGCATTGATGTATCTCCAGAGAGTATTGCTGTTAGAAACTTGGCTCACTCGCATGTAATTTTAGAGCACAATGTGCTGATGTTTATCATCTGCTAACATGATTCTGTATTTCTGAGACTTATTTTAATACTTAGGCTTTATTGACCACAGCTCAATGTTAGCTCTTTGCTTAAGATAAGGGAAAGTCAGGCGCCTGTGAAGGGAGAATTATTACGATTTGCCAGAAGGCTTCTAGAGTTAAATCTGTATGGACTTCCTGGTCAGAAATGCTATAAAAAAAGAAAAGGAAAAAAGACTGTATGTAAAATGTGTCAGCACTATTCATTACATAATTCAATGGCGGTAGTAGCATATCTCATAGACTTTGCTTCTGAATTTCCTTGGGGTAATGCCAATAGGAAATCTTTGTTATGAAAAATAGAATCTTCTCTGTAGCCATCAAGGTGTTATTTAGTCTTAATTTGTTAGCTTTCAGAGTGTCACCTTACAGGCTGAATTTCTATTTTCTTCTCTTTACTGGGCATTGAAGTTCACCAGATTTTGGAAACTAGCATAGACAGAAGTAATCTCTTCCCCCATAATACTACTTATTAATTCATTAGCTACTCTAACGTGTGTCAAAAATCTCATTACAACTCACACTTCATGTTATGATAATTTTTCTTCTCTTGTAATGCAAGAAACTTTCAAAGCATTTTAAAGTATTATGCTGTTCTTGCTCTTCTTCCCCAGAAAATCTGGCATTTGGAAGAAGGTCTAATTTAATGGTATTCGGGATTAGTATTTATCTCTGGAAGAGGAAAGATATGATTATCAGCATCTCTAGGGATACTTCCAGTATCCATATCTTAAGAAGCATTTGACATGCAATACAGGTTAAAGATTGTAACTAGATTTTCCTGATCCCAGTCACATGATATGAGTTTAGAGTATTAATACCCCAAAACAAACTCCTAGAAAGCTCTGTCAGCTGGAACGCTGAAAAATAAAGACAAAGAACTAAAGCACAGAGAAACTGTTATTTTATGAAGTCATGCTGTATGATCAGAGGAAACAACAACCTAACAGCAGTTACACAGCGAAGTTTGAAAACTCTTTTTTATGTCATCAAATATTGTTAGAAGTTGACTGAGAATTCTTTCTAGAAAATAATTTTTGTTACTACTTGATAGCATTCCTGGGTTTACTAAAGAGGCAATTTCATTCTGAAAAGGATCAACAAAACCATTTTCATATGATTTTTCTTAAGGATAATTTTCTGAAAGCAAACACATAAAGACAGAGAAATTTTTGTACAGTATCTATCCCTAGAGCCCAATCTTATAAAAAGAGAGTGAGAGAGAGATTTCATGGTAAAGTTATCATGTGAATTTCCATCCCCATATCCATTAAGCTTTTTAGTCATTTGTGTAATATGGGAAAGACTGAGATAGAAAGTCAATGAAAAAACACTATGCAGATAGTATTTTTCAAATTATCATAGATTTGCCTATCCCAAAAACATTATTTCTGACAGTGCCATGGTGGGGAGAATGAGGAACAAATTCTGTTGTTCAGTATTTTACCTATCAGTATTTCCCCCCTCAAATTGCTGTTGTGTTTAGTAGGATGAAGTGAGACAGAAATTTGCATCCCCAGGAAAGTAAATGAACAAATACCTCTGTGATGTGATCCACTGCATCTTAAGAGTTGTTCAGCCATAAGTAAATATATTTAAAAATGTGATCAATCTACGGACTTAAATAAATATTCTCCATCACTTGGAAAGTGTCTCTTTTGTTTTTACAAATTCGAAGTTTCCAGCACAATTTGAGTTAGGACATTAGCTAGAGCATTGAGCTACGATTATAGCATTGAATTCATTGCCAGCTAAGAAAAGCTATCAAAGAAAAGACATAAACACCTACCCAACAACCTAAAAAGTGTACATGATCAAACTGGGAATAAGACTGAATAAGCTGACAGAGAGAAATTATTTACATTAGTTAAAAGGTAAAAAAAAAAAAAAAAAAAGAATAAGGGATTAAATGTAGAAATAAGGAGAATATAATAATTCAGGTAGAAATGATTTGTCCCAAAGGCAATAAACATATGGAAGAGGTTAATGGAGAAATAATTTCATAACTGTAAATCATTTTAGGCATTCACTTCGCTTGGTTTCTAAAACAGGAGATTTGGTATGGATGTGAGTTAAACTATTACTGTAAGCAGGTAAACTGTTTTGCCAGTCAGTGCCTCCTTTAGGTCATTTGGTTGTGCAGGCCTACACTAATGTAGAGAGCATGAAAGCAAGGCCAGTTGAAAAGCAGATTTATGAAATGCCCAAAAGTTTGGTTTACAATATTAAAGTTAAATAAGGATTAAGGCACTATATAACCTAAATCTTTTTGATAAGTTTTATTATAGTGATCTATTGTACTGTAACGATCCATGTATTGTAAGCTGTAGACGGATGTGACTATGTGAGGTATGTGTCAAGCCCAGAGCCTGCTTTTGGAAGAACATCTGAAATGCTAAATTGCACAGATCAAACCAGTAATGGTGCTTTTTGTAGCACTACAAAGGGGAGCACATCTGTCGCCAGGTGGGTTGCTATTATTTTGCAGTATTGAAAAAAATAACACTAACATTTTGTTCTCTTGGTTAATGTTAGATACAGAGAAGCTAAAAATTGTCTTCATGACTGAAACTCATACTTCACAAATGACTTCAAGTATCAGGCTACTTGACTTATTCTGGGGTTTGCTGGTTTATACTGAGACTGACTCACTGGGAAACACCTGGCCATCGCACTACCACCACTTCTCATGGAGTTAAATTTGCTGCAAATGCTATGTATGTATGTATGTAAATCACAGAATCACAGAAGGGTTGAGGTTGGAAGGGACCTCTAGAGATCATCTAGTCCAACCCCCTGCTCCAGCAG
>JAVCKT010012757.1:0-17982 GCA_032273925.1 Rhynchotus rufescens | reverse complement strand
GCTGAGCTGCCTTCACAAACAATGTGATTTTTAAGTAATTTTAATCTTACAAGCATCTAACCTAAATAGAAAGAACGCAAGAAAAGTAAAACACAATAAATATTAATTCTGTAGAAGCTGAGCAAATCCTACTGAAATGGAAGGTAGGAAAGGGAACAAGTTAAGCAAAGACTACACCATGAACCATGGAGCAGAATTTGAGGGTTACAAAACTAGTATAATCTTCTAAAATCTTGAAAACTGAATATAATGTGAGATTTAACAGTGAGGCTGTGGTTACCTAGTGGGCACTTGTTCCAGAAAATACTGCTATGATTCAAAATAGTTTTTTTTCTATTTTCTGTTAATTTCTTAGTACCCTAGGAGACAATTAAGGTTGAACTTAAGGAAAATGACTTATTGCAAAATGGTGGTCAGTTATAAGGACCATAGAAGGTCCTCAAGACAACTCCCTTTAAAGCAGGAGCACCTAGCTTGGGGAATCCAGCCTAAGAGCTCTAGAGAGGGGTGGAATTTTCAATTGAAGTGCTAGAAGGAAAATGTTAGAAGAATATATTGAGGAGACTTGCACTGTGGCTTATCTGCGTTTAATCAACCTTGATTTGGGAGATCTGGGTCAGAAGAGCATGTATTCCCTATAAAAGCTATCAAGAGCTAAGTCAAGAAGCAGGAGGGTTTTTTTTTTTAAATATATATATATATGTATATATATAAATATATATATATATAATAAATATAAATGTAAATATATATATATAATATATATATATGTGTATATATATATTTATATGTATATATATATGGATGTATGTGTATATATATATATATATATAAAATAGAGGGTAGGAGTCAGCTTTCTTCCATCTGTGCAAGGGAGCAAAGATGGAAAGGCTCTAGGTGAAGTTCAGAGTTGGGAGAAGAACCCAGAAAAGCTGAAGAACGAAGCTTTGTAAGCTGTAGTTTCAAAGGAACAGGAGAGATGCCTTTTTCTGAGGTACTATTTAAGCTTCTAACCGACAAATCTGATTCTGGAACCAGGACCAGCCTCTGGGCTGGAGGGTTGTGTTTTACTACTAGGCCTAGGCTGATGGTAGAAGGCAGTGGCAAGAGTTGAAGGTTGCAGTTGCCATGAGGAGTTGGTGGTTCCTGAGAGTGAGACTTGGTGCTAATGGCTGCTCTCTGTGAGGAGGATGAGGAGCCTGAGGAGGCCCTGAGTAGGGGGCAAGGCTCAGAATAGCTCCAAAGCAGAGGAGTGGCTGTTGAACCCATCTGTGTTTCACTAAAATACCAGCTGTCCTACAGGGGTAGCTTACAGACGATGAAAGCTCCTGTGCTGTGTAGCTACAACCATCAGCTGGAGCAGTGTCAGAGTGAGAACTGTTGTGTTCATTGGGAAATGCTAAACCTGAAAGACTTGGCTGAGAAGGTTTTGTCAGATTTTGGTTAAAATATCATGAGCAAAGCGTTTTCAGCTCTGAGATGGAGACTGTGGTTGAGAGAGGAAGCTCATTTAACCTCTAGTTTCTTGATTACCAGAAGACCTGTCTATGGTGGATAAACCTTCTTGCTATGTCTGTTGATCCATTGATTTAAGCTGTCATTGCTGTCCTCTGAAGATCAAAACTATCCTGTGAAACTAGGCAGACTTCTTTGTGAAGTAGAAAATATTTTCCACACAACGCTTGCACCAATCCTTAAAAATGCACAACCTCAAAAAGAAGCAATAACTTAACTTTTAGCATCAAAACTTAATCACGGGCACAAGGAAACAGAATGTGAAAGCTGTCTTTTGCAGAAGTTTCTCAAGTATTTATGCTGTGTATTGGAGAAATAAATCAAGTTCAAACTCCTGGTGAAACTTTCTCTTTAGGAAGCTTCTGGGAGTTGTGAATCTGAAGGCTTTGTAATGTTCTGGATTCAGGATGGATTCAGTGTCCAAGTTAAGTGAATATGTGGTCTTGTTATAATAATATCTATAGCACTGAACTTCTATTAGACTGATCTCATCCTCAGCTTCCTTACAATTTTGGAGTAAAGGTATGAGAGGATCAGAAATTCCGTATGTTACTAGCTGTACCGGGGCAAATACAGCTCTACTGGAGAGAAAAAGGAGAAAAAAAAGATGATATACTAAAGAATCAAGCATCTTTCTTCCTCCCTCCCCCCCCCCCTCTTTTTTTTTTTTTTTTTTTTAACCCTCAGGGGCACAGAACTGATGTAGGAAGCTGCATCTGAAGGCGGATATGGGAGGATTAAACATTTTTATCTTTTTGGACAAAAATAAAGGTGAGCTCTGCAAATGAGGGGACACCCAGGTTCCCTTTGCGTGCCTGGGAGGCCGCAGGGGAAGTGTCAGAACCACACACAGAAATCCAATTACGGGGATGAGATAAAGTCTTCGCATCAGGAAGAATTCTGCCTGGGCTAAAAAAGCACTTTCAAACTTACCACTTTTATCCAAAGCTAAAGTAACCACATTTCCAAAATGAGAGCACTTAACAATATTAGATTTTAGGTTTGTCACCCAGAGTTACCAACAAGCAAGCCCCAGAGCAAGCAGGAAAGTGATAAAACTCTTGGGTTCTGTCACAGACCTACAGCTGCAGACTGCCAGGAGGTCTATGTGCTCTAATATATATCTGTGCAAATTACAAAAGCCAGGTGAAAAACGGGGAAAAAGCAGGAGGCTCAGAAATAGAAGGCAGCAAGCTGTGATTCTAGGAAGTCTGCAAGGACTGCTGCAAATGCCATGTGCTTCTCCACTTCATGGAGAGCGGAGGACTTAGAGGAGCTCGAGCTCCTGTGCATTTGTGCCATTGCTCACTCCTCTTTGGTGCCTTTTCTTTCATGTGGCCCCATGACAGGATGGCAACGGAAGCAACCGCATCTCCACAGTGTTTTCACCCTGCTTGCCATCATGTGTGGGCTCAGTTCTCTGCAGTCAGGAGGAAAGGTCTACGAGAAAAATGTCAGACTCAAGTAGAAATAAGAGCCTGGAATGAGTCACAAGTCAGCTGCATCTAAAATAAAAGCTACTGCAAGACCAGAGGATTGTTTTGTATTTTGAAGACTTTGCTTCCACACTGCTCCGACCACATCCTGCACGTCAGGGCCGCAGGGAGTCTAGGTGCATTGCCTGCCTGCAGGGACCCTGGGCACCTTTCAAAGGGTTCCCACCCCCCCAGCACTCTTGGCTTAAAGCCTTAAAAACAACAGATCCAGAGACCCAAAAAGTCAGCAAGTCAGAGATCATCTTCCATTAGAGCTGGAAGAGGGAAGGAGGGAGCGAGCGAGAGGGGATTTATCCAAGTGATACCAGTCTTTCAGAGAGCTTTAATTCATTCTCTGGTCAGGTCTTTTCCCTCCTCCCCACCCCCAGCTCCCTCTGAACCAGTCTTCCCGTCCCTTGCTTTTCACCTCTGTCGGCTTGAGCATGAGATAAACATGCCCTAATTATTTTCATCTTGCACAGCTGAGCCCTGCAGCCCTTCATTTCCTTACCTGAATGCTCTCGCTTCGAGAGGGTTATATACGACAAAGCCTTTCGAGTGTATTTGTTGTGCAGCACAACTCTGGTGTCACACAAGCATCTCAAAACCCCCTCTTTTCCCTGGCGGAGACTGTAATAAAGGACACGAATTACTCGCAGTTCCTATAGACCAGAGGGCCAAAAGATTTAAGAAAGTAAAAAGAAATAAGGTCACAGAGCCCCTTGCCTCTGGACAAGCAGCACAGATACCTCTGCACGTGGCAGAGATGGAGATTTGCCTGCAGCTCTGTGCTGTTTTGCAAAGGGAGATGACAGGCTTGGTTACACTGCAGCCGTCTTCGCACAGCCGTAACATCTGCCACCTCAGCAGGCATCTTGTTGGCAGCTCCTGCCGAGGGCAAGGGCCAGTGGAGACGGGCACACGACCGCGGAGCGCTCCGAGGAGGTTGGGATGGGGCAGTGCAGGCGGACGGGCACGGAGCTGCACAGCACAAGCGATAAAGCAAAGGCAGCAGGAACAGCAGCTTCATTTTCGAAGCATTTTACAGAGCAAGGAGATCTAAAGTCTCCAGTGGTGACTTCCACCTCATTGTACCAAGCAGAGATCACCAGTATGAGGCTCCACAAGGTGAAAACATCATCTTGCCTTTCACATACAAATGCCAAATGCAGCACACAGATAGGCAGATGCTCTCAAGATCAGCAGACATCAGTGCCTTGTTTTTTATGCATAAAATAAAACAGCAAAAGTTACTCAGTTTATACAGTTTAATCCATGCCTCTGAACCATTTACTTTATCAATAGTAGGCAGAGTACACATAAAGGCCAGAAATATTGGCCAACATGGAAGAAGCCTCTTTGAAAACTTCAGAAGCTCAGAAATCCTCAGAGACAAATAATCTACTTTCTTTTCAGCTTGCACCAAGCAGAAACACACAAACCTCCCTGAGTGATTCACCAAGTCCTGCATAGCCTCGGGAGAGATCCGTTTCAAGTTAACTTTGTCCTGAAATCACTGGGGAAGGCTACACCAGAGACAGATAAGTCCCACCAATATTTCTGCATAAAGCAGGACATCTGAGAGTCTACTACTGCCTGCCATGATCTGTTACCTGCAGGAGACTTCATAACTGTAAGCTGGTAATGGCAATATAATTTTATGAGAAGTTTGCAAGAAGGGGGGGATGCATGAAAGCCGTGCAGTGTCAGAGGGGTGAGTACTAAAAGATCAATAATATTGCTCAGCACAGCATGGGCGTGCACCAAAAATGCAATGAAGAGTAACCAAAAAGCTTGGCTGCTGCATCCGTTCTGCATTAGCGATGCAAACAGTGATATCCCATCCCACGTGTTACCAATAGGTTAATTTTGTGGCACAGAGCAAGGGATGGGAGGCCAAACTCTTGGACCCCAGGTGGATCATCAGTCACTCGAGGTCTGGAACAGCATCATATGCACTGGCAGAGGGGAACATGCCAGCTCGAGGGCTGCCAGGGAATGCGGGTGCCCAGCTGGAGGAGGGCAAACACGGTGAGCAGGGAAGGATACAGGCACCCAGCACCCAACCCATTGGCGTGGGCAGGACCTCCATCCCAGGACACAGCCCATTGGAAACCTGTCATTGCCCAGCTCTGCTCCCAGAGCTGCCGCTTCACATCCCGCCTCTCCCACCTTCATCAAGATTTTCCAAGATCAAAAAGGCTGGCTGGGCTCGGACTTAACTCCTGTGTCTGCTTTGAACTCCTAATTATTTTGCTAATTCCATGCCTGGCATTAAGATGCTCCAAGAACACCTAAGACCTTCCCTGCAAAAATAAATAAGTAATGTCACGCTGCAAAATGTTTCTCAGGATCAACCCCCCAGTGAGATGTACTCTAACCTCCCCCAGTAACCAGGAGCAGAACTTGTCTAGTCACTTGCAATTAAGCTCCTGAGCTAATGAAGCTGCTTTAAAAAGGAGACAAAGGAGGAAAAGAAAAAAAAGAAAGAAAAAAAAGCGTAAGCCCGACAACCCCAGGTCAGTCTAATTAAGAAATGTTGTACCTTGCAGTCCCAGTGTATCTTGTGATAAACAGCTGTGCATGTTTTCAGCTTTGACAGCAGAAAAAGTGTGATTACTTATTTATTACATGAATGTGTGGAAGCTTCAGGAGTCCTAGACTCCTATGCTGCAAGGGAGCTGAAGGTATAGACATAAAGAAGTGACATTCAGCTGGGATCTGTAATTATAAGAGGGGATGCTGACCATATAGAACGCAATTTGGTAATGAATACTTATGGGTTAGCTTTTCTTTGAGATTAAAAGTACACAATCAAATCAAGGCCAAAGTGGAGCTTGCCCTCAAGGAAAGACAGTTTGGAAGACAAATGCAATTACACCACTGCCATTTGCAGTGCTACAGAAAGCAGCTGAGAAAACCTCTTGGAAAAATCTTGGGGAAAAAAACAAGCCACTCTATTTGGAAGCAATTTTATCTGGATTCAGCTCTCTCCATTCCCTTAACGAGTCTTTTTTGCTGCTAGCTACATATTCGTGTAAACAGGATCTTGTGAGCTAATGTCTCCCATCTGTTCCTGTTGCACATTACCTATCTCAGCTCAGGAAACGACCCTTTTCTGCATGTTTTTCTTTTGTTCAAATAATCCCTGTACTGCGAGAACTAGATCTGATCCACAAAATCAAAATTTTCATCAAGTGCCTCACAAGACCAACTCACGGGATTATAAGGAAAGCACTGAGCAGAGTCTCCTGCTTCCTTTCTGCTTGTTGCCATCTCTCCCTCTACCCCCAGCCACATCATCAAAATGCTACAGTAGCCACTGGAATACATCACCAGTGCCCAAAATACTGAATTCATCAGTTTAATGCTCTTTACTAAGCAAGCAAAAAGTGACAAAGTGTTAAGCAACAGGAGCTGTATTTAAACCTCTCTTTCTGGGTCAATCATATCCATTTTACAACCCACAGAAGATGCAGAGGGTAGAGGGTACCTGCCAGCACTGCTGGGGCACTGGTCAGCCTTATTAGTTATGAAAAACCTGCTCGGCAGCTGGTGAGAAGACACACCCCAATGGCCTCTTATGGCCAACAAGCCCCTGACTCGTTTTTGCAGAGCCTGAAGAAGCCTTCTGCACATAAGCTCCCACCAAAACCCCTCTCTTCTGGATTATACTACAGATCACCCAAGGCCACAGGTAACGGAGGGGAGATTCTGGTTCCTAGTCCCAGCTTTCCATGCCCAAGCCCCAGACACTCGGACTCAAGCTACCAGGGAGCAGTTGCTGCTGGGCGAGTTCAGTGTCAGCATGTGCTCAAATAAGCATTCCCAGAGCAACTATTTGGGAAGAGCACCCGCACAACTGCGCTCACCAGGAGCCCTGTAACAGCAAAACCCCAACTGCGGAGCAGGCACGTTGGGCTTGTGCTGTTGACCAACACTCATGCTGGACCACTCAGCTGCAGTGGGAGGACACCCTGCGCTGCAGCTCTGACCATCGCAGCCTCCCACGTGTGAGCTGCCAACCTCAGGAGAAACCCCAGGATTACCCGTCAGCAAGAGCGCGCTACGGGACTCGGGGAGAAAGAGTCGCAGGCAGAGGACAGAACCCCAATCGAGACATGGAGGAGGAAGGAAGAGGGGGCAGGGGATGGGGAAAGAGAGGTTGGAGAGAAAGAGATGAATGTGGTAAAAAAGGATTTAAGAAGAGCGGGGGAAAAACCCTCAAGAGTATCCACTTAAGCTTTGAATTGCCTGGCTTTGTCTCTGCTTCACACAATGGAAACGTACAGTAGCAACAGACAGATGCTGAGAGCTGGTTTGCTTCTCATCTGCAATTCCAAACACCCTGTCAGGAACAAATATTTGAAAAGACATCTATCTAGCCATTAATGTATCTAGTGGGGCTTATTTAAAAAAAAAGGGAAAAACAATTCTGCATTCATCAGAGATATTCATGCACAGAGATACCAACAGAAGCACCAGAGGGCTAAGCAAAGTTGCAACCCTTTCTTTAGGGTTGAAGGCAGGTTGCTGTCGAGCAGAGAAGGTGCAGCTGGTTAAGTATCTGCAGGACTGGAAAAGGATGGAGAGAAAAAAAAGAAATCAGACAGCTGTATTTTTAACTGATCATGTGCTTGCTTCTGTTTCATAAGATTTATTCCCTCATTAATCACTGCCCTCCCTTCATTCATGTTAAATATAAAAATGATTAGGAAAGATCCTCATCGTGGTTAAAAAAATAATTAGCTGCTACATCATGTTGCACACATTCAGACAGAAAGGAGTGATTAAATTAGGAATATTAAAACCCCATTAATCTGTGCTCAACTTAAGCTCTGCTTGTTCATCTCACTGTGGCACTTATTATTTCTGACACTGAAAGATATTTGAATTACCAGCCGAAACAAGGTCACTATCAGAAAGATGTCAGGTCAGCAATTAGTCAAAGGTGGGAGAAGCTACCAGGGCTGAGCTGTGCTCGACGTGCCACGGACGCAGCGAGAAGTCGTCCCGTGCCGGTGTCGCCGGGACGAGCGGGACCGAGCGGCAGCCGCGCGCGGTGCCGTCCTGCTGCTGCCTGTAGGGCACGGGGAAGCCGAGCGGGAACCGAGGGGAAACCGAGTTCTCACTGCAAGGAGAGCACAGCTCTACGTGCAAGCAAATAGCATTGATTTCAATATAATTAACCAGCTTGTTCACCACTTGCACTAATGCCCGCGGGCGGGAGCGCGTATTGTTCGCGCAACAAAGCCCTCTCCCCAAGACGGCTTCTCCTGCCCAGGAAGCCAATAACCTCACTTCAATTTTGGCTCGGGAAGCAGCAGCAGTAAACCCCACAGGAGAGAGGTGGCGATAGATGCAGCAGACTGAAAATGCACTTTTCCAGGGGGAAGGAGCACAGCCGCAGAAGCATTCGATGTCAGCAAGGGAAGGTACCCAGATGCACGTGATCCGTGCACTTACAACACAGTGAACACAGCTCTGCAAAGTGCACTTCTCTCCAAACCGTATTTGAGACATATTTGCCATTAGTCTGTGCCTAAATCAGCAATGTTATAAGAGCAAGACATGAGCTCCCTATTCAAGAGGGAGAGCAAAGACGCCGAGCAAAATCCTTGGACAAATTTGTTGTTACTTGGAGCCACATATCACCTGCCGTCACACAGAGATGAGGGAGGGTGCAAGGACAGAGGGACTAAAGGAGACCTGGGCAGGTTATTGAGCAGGCAGGTCTTGCAGACAACTTCTTCAGCTACTTCTCCAGTCACAGGTGGACTGAAGTGCTTGGTGATTCATAACTTTGCTACGTTTGCTTCACTTGCTCTCATTAAAACAGGCACAAGTGCACAGGTTTTCATCCATAGATATCTCAAATTCTTTCCTAAGCACAGTGTTCTGGTATACAACCTATTCACTGCAGGCTTCCTTCTGCTCTGACATAGAGCCACCTCTGAGCCTCTTTAGAAGGAAAGCAATAACAAAAAAAGCTAACAAGCCAGCACTCTAATTGACAGCAGAGAAAAGAGGGAAAATGATGCATCTATCTGGAACCACAGGAAGAACTTCAGGGAAGCAGCATATAATTAATCAAGTTGGGATTTCACCAAGATCTCCTGGCCTTGTAAGAAAAGGCCATAAGATACTTAATGACCACAGGTGGAGAAAATCTTGGTTTTGCATCTCATTTGAAATGGAGCACGCAGAATATAAAACAATCCCCCCTCTGAGAAAAATAAGCCAACACAAAATAAACACACAAAAAATATATTCTTGCCCCTTTTCCGCTAGCCTTTGACCAAGCCTTGCAGTGCTCCTTCCACAAGCTGGGGGACCCCTTGCTGAAGGGGGCAACAAAATTGTGCCTCCTGTGTAAGGAGGCAATTATCTGAATATAAATCTGTGCCCCATTTTACTGCTATGTCCTTTTAGAGAAGTGTTGCTGGAAAGGGAAAGAATAATAAACTGGATGGCCAGTAGAAGCACTTGGTGATTAAACTTATTTCACAGGGGTAGCTACATCTCTGCCCTTTGTCCATTGCAGTCTCGATGGCAGAGCCCTGGCCAGATTTAAAAGCATATTTTCCCTATCAAGATGCTTGTTTGGGCATGGGGAAGAGCAACATAGTAAGTTTGTGGATATTGGTGTTCATTTGCATGGGTCCTTCACATTTCACAACCTGGGTACTATGTTGCGTCCAAGTCATGGCTCCCATCAAACAATCATATTTTTAAACCTTAAATAATGCCCTGATGCCGACAGCGGGGAAGACTTTAAAAACACCTGCAGATAGTGGGAGTTATTGCAGCCACCAGGAGGGGATCAGAACTCCCCCTGCCCCAAGCTCTGCTGAATTAAGACTCTCATAAATCCCTGCCCAGCAAGCCCTGGAGAAATAAAAGCCGCTTTAAACATAGCCTGGCCTACCACTTCATAGAGCAAGGGGAGCAGAGGAACCGAGAGCAAGCAGAGATCAGCAGAGGAAAGGACAAACATCATTGCTGGAGTCAAACAGAGAAAAATCACAGGTAAATAGCGCTAGACACAATTCCAAAAGGTTCCCCGAAGGCCAGGATGCCGTGGTGGTTAACGCCTGGACATGCCAGCCCCGAGGAACGCGCCGCTCCGACAAGCACAGGTCGAGCAGAGCTGTAAAAGGCAGAGCTAAATGCACAGCAACTTGCTAATCAGAGCCGTGCCACTGCGGCACCAATGTTGGAGAAGCTTTTATACAGCTTTGACACTTGAGAATGGTGTTAGGAAATGAAGAACTTGCCAGCTCTTTAGGACTTATGCCAGCACGGTGAGTGGCATTTGTAGCAGCTCTTCCAACTTGCTGGCACAACATTTTGCTTCGCGTTCACACATGGGTCCCATGGCAGAAACCTGGGCGAGCAGCGGCTCAAAATGCCAGATCTGGTGGGAGGGCAGGGGGGGACGCGAGGAAACCTAGCAGAGTTGGAGTCAAAACCACCAACCAACCTACCCCGGAGCACCTGCAGCAGCGTCACCCACCTTCTGCTTCCCTGCGCCCACCCCAGCAGCCTCGCTCGCCCCAGCGCTCCTGCCCCAGCAGCTCAGAAAGGGTATTTTGGGGCAAGAAAGGGCATTTGAAGAGCAGTCTCAACCTGAGACCGTCACGTTGTCAGGGAAACGGTTTACTTAGCAGTGCAAGCAGCTCTCTGAGGTTATTCCGTCCTCCGCATTGTTTGTGTGTCCCCCCACAGCAGCAGCCACCGAATCGAGCCGCAGACGGCAGCGCCCCGGCCGCAGGATGGGCAGCAACGCGCAGCACAAAGCGAGCAGGGAGGCGCGCGGCGCTCGCCAGCGCCCCAGGTATGCAAGACAAAACCCTGTTTGGCAAAACAAATAAACTAAAAAATCCACATTAAGCCCTTCCCTCCAGCCTCCCAAGCATCCAGCTGCCTACAGGCAAAGAAATCCCATGCCTTGCCCTCTTGGCAGGGCATCTCCGGGGAAGGGGAGATGTTCAGGCCCCTTGCAGCATCCTCGTTGCCTGAAATAAGGAGTCTTTTACACTCTCACCTCTCCAAATGCACTTTTTGCATTTAAACATGACGCTATAAATTGCTGTGGTTCCACAGGCCACGTCAAGACGGGGAGCACAAACAGCACAGAGCGATACCACAAGGCAGGAGCGCGGGGGCAACTGGAGCCTGATGTCTTCACTGGGTATTTAACCAGATGCCTGCGGTGCCACGGGGCATAGGAAGGACCTTGCACAGATGCGAGCAATGTGGCAGGAGCTCCTGCAGATGCAACCTGGGGCAACATCCAAGAAACACGCTGCATCTCCTCTCATCTCATTGGAAACAGCACAAAATCAAAGGGATTCAGCACTGAGCCTCAGCAAGGGCCAGGCGAGCACAAGGAGTCCTCTGCGGGGAGCTACCAGCCTCGCAATTACACGGTGCAGTATGAGCAAGGGAAGACAAGCAGCAGCATCTCCATCTCGGTGACCGATTGGGCTGAACCTATTCTGCAGGCAGAGCCCAGGGTGGTCATTGCTGCCCTTCTCCCTCTCTGATGTAAAGTTTCCCATCAACGGGCCATAAGGATCTCCCTGGGGGGAGACTCGGTGCCGTCCAGGTAGGATGCTCAAGACACCAACCACCCCTCAATAACGTGTTTCAAACCTACTGGGCCTGCAACTTACCAAGGACCAATCCTGAGAAAACACAACAGAGTAGACAAAGGGGCAGATAAAATTCACTTATGTTTCCTAATATCTCACGTAGCTCCCAGCATACACTGCAATTTTGACTATTGCAGCCAAAATCTTTCTGTTGGGAGGATTTTGAATTTGTTCTGGAGCGCCCAGTGACCCAAGTAGTGAGGTTTGGGGATGCTCTTCAGCAGCCTGGGCAGGAGCTGATCTGCATCCCGAAGCCAGCCCCATCCTGGCACAGCCTCCACATGGGAGCGAGCAAAGCAGGAATTCTGCTGATGGACAATCCCGTCCCCTTGGCCCTACCCGGGTGCCCTGCTTCAGGCTCCCACCGGCATTCTGGCAAAGCCCAGAAGGTGCAAATCTGCATCTTCAAGGCAGGAAAGTAATTTCCCTCCCTGATGTACTTTATTACACAGCAGAAGGAAACCCATATTTTTGGGAATTGAATTACACTTTCTTGAATATTAAGAAAGTTATTCCCCTCCTGGAGCTGTATTAATAACGCTCATGTTTTACAACTCGCAGAGGGGGAAATAAAGTAAATTTTCTAACACTAGCAGCAACTTCCAGTTCTCAAGTTAAAACCCAGAGTGTTGATCTTCTCCCAACCAGAGTGTTCTGCTTGAAGAGCTTATATTTGACACCCCAGACAAGCATCCAAGAGACAGAGACATCCATTGAGATGCATCAGAAGAGGCAAGACAAAGTGGCCACCAGCCTTTGAACCAGTAACGTGAAGCCCACTTAACTCTGACCACAGCCTTGGGTTCAACTTCTTAAACAGAAACCAAAAGTCCTCCCAAAGCAATTTCAAGCTTTTGCATGGGAAAAGGATCTTTGTCTTTATGCAAGACTCATCACTAGACCGGCAGCTGGTGCCTTGAGGCTTGCAAAGTACAAGGGCATTTCCTGTGACAACAAAACCATTTGTTTGAAAGAAGTATCCTAACTTAAATCAGTTTTCAGAATTTCATCTCGATTTCAAACACCTCATGCCTCTGCCATCCAGCAGGAGAGGAAACCCACCAAGCCTTATCAAGGAAATGGGGCCCTCAAACAGAGGTCTTTATCTTTGATCTTATTTATTTTTTTCCTAAGGCCAAAATTTCTTAAATCAGGACTTTTATTAAACCCCAGCATGGTGCAGTTCACAGCCATAATTCTTTTTCCCCCACCTTCCCACCACAAATCCATTCAAAGTGAGTGACATTTGCAAAGTGTATTTTCACGGCCCTCCGTAATCCCTTCAGAATATTAAGACTGCATTACTTTGTCTTTGGTTACATTAACTTCAATTTTCCTTATGAGTAAGTATTTGGCTAAAAATTAATATAGTGAAGTTGAAAAGAATCTTATGATAGGAAAAAGACTAATTTCATCTCTGGCTGCTCAGATACCAGAGTACACTGGGGTTAATGTAATTAACTTACAATTTTAGCCTAGGTTGTGTACATACACTGAATCTCCCTGCTGGAAACAAGATTAGATTTTATTACACTATATATCCTGGTTATCTTCACCATGCCTCCAATATTACTTCCCTCAATGACTTCAAGGCTCTCTGCTGCAATGAAAATGCAGAACCATCTGGTATTGAGCCCATGCAGTTTATTTAAGGATTTAATTAAATGCTCTAAATGGAGAGCTTCTTTGAATTAACATTTTAAATGTGACTTATTGCAGGTTTAATATTGTCTTAATGCCAACCTGGGAAACTCCATAGCCAAGTTGTTGATGTTTAAATTGAATTCATTTGGGTGGCTCCAGGGGGACTCATTAATTAATCTAAACAACTAATGGGGATTGGTTCTGACTTTTGATGAAGATTATTTACAGAGACAATTTGCAGTGAATAAAGAGTCACAGTAGGCAAATGTTTAATTGAATTTTTTTTTAAAAAAAAGGACATCTCATTGTGTTCAGTATCAAGAATGCATCTTGTGAGTAAGCTTTGAAATACCAAGAAAGGGACGATTGCTTGAATCTTCCTAGCTGCACATTAATAACAAAGAGAATGGATAATTACATTTGCCCGGGTAATTTGCAGCTTGTAAGAAGACAACAGGTCTGCAGGCTCGCTCTACACACAGTATTTCCTGGTGCAGTCTTTCTGTGTTGCAAAGAACAAGTTGCTCTGCTCAGTTTCACTTATGTACATGAAAACGAGATTTTTCCAACCAATCCTCAACTGGGCAGACAGAGCCAAGTCCTCTCTCAGTTACCTGGCCAGAACCCAGGTCAATTCTAATGTGTTCAGGAGAGCTGCTTTACTTTGTAGTAGCTTAATTTAAAGTAGCAACCCCGTCTACCCTTTGAGTACGCCGACTTTGAGCCCGTTATTTGCACCCAGCCGCGCTGACGTCTCGCTGCGTGGTTACCTTTCAGAAAGCCACAGCAGCAAGGTGATACCCACTTCCCTATACTTCTCTGCTCCCTAAAGCAAAGGATCTGGTCGCGCACTTTGCTGCTGTTAACACAAGCACCTCCACGTCTCCAGCAGCACCAGAGGTTGCTACCAAAGCAAGGAACCCTTTTTCCAGACAGTGCACCAGGCATTTGCAGGAAAACACAACTCCTGTCCAGCCATCCCAGCTCCTGAGGGCAAGCACACGTTCAAATACCCGTGGCTTCAAGTGCTAATTCTTGAATGAGCCACATGTTTAGCTGAGACACATTTCTTAGAGGCAAGAATCCCAGGGAAGCATGACAGGCCAAGGAAGGAGAGCACCCAAGCCCATGGGGCAGGTTGGGGCCCTCTTGCCTGCTGAGCTCTCTCCTCTGTTACCTTTGCTCTTGCTTAGCATTGTTTTACCTTAATCTCAAACAGGCTTGGCTTTAAAACCAGAGAATTAAAGAGCAAAGGAAGAGAAGGAAGAGAGAGCTGAACGGTAAAGGAAGACGCAAATGCCACGAGTGCTGCACAACTACAGCCTGGCTGTTAAGCACAACGAGGAGACATTGGTACCTCATGGAGAAATCATTCAGCACCTTGAGCAGTCACGTAGGTGGGAAACACATTCACTCCCAGAGATGCCCAGCAGGGATTCAGTCAGGATGCAGTCTCTTCCCTTCGCAGAGGCGTAGCGCTCTCACGAGGGGGCAGGTTACTCAGGAGATTCAGATCTCTGTCTACTTTGAAAGTCTCTCTTTTTCTCAAAAGGACTTTAGATGCGTTCGAGTGGCTTGGGGAGGCTTATTCATTCAGAGCAGACCATATTTCACAGCAGGCGCCCAGACGCCTTTAAGAGGCGGCCGTCATTGATTGCTACTGATTTTATCACCCATGCAAGTCAATTCAAATGTTTGATGTTTTTAACTAAACCATTCTCTGTCCAGCTCTAAAAACTAATTGCACATTGGCGAGTTCATCACCACTTCACAGCATTTGCCACCAGGGTACGGCAGGAGCCCTGCTCCTCGCTAGCAATACCCAGCTGGCCAAACAGTCCCCAGGAACCTTTATCAGGAAGCACCAGCAAGATAAAAAAAAAAATACCCTGGCTTCACCTCATGCCAGAGGCAAAGCCGAATCCAAGCTGGATCCATGAGGTCGGGCAGCGAGGCTGCGAGGCAGAGCCATCATCTTCCTCCCAGGCCCCAGTCTGCACCCAGCCAGAGCCTCACACTGAGCCCATTCTCTCATCTCTCAGTCAATGCAGGATTTGCATTTTATTTTCAATAATATCAAAACCTGTCTTGTCTGAAACGAAGAGGTTCCAAACTTCTTTTCTTTCCCAGGCTGGACACATCCTGAATGCTAATGTAGCAGGCAATTGAGGGGGAGGGTACATTAAGAAAACGTACATAGTCATTAAGGCAGGGAGACTAAAGCATCCTGCCTCGCTCAGCACTGCTGGATACTGTCTAGAGCATCCCCAGCTGCTCTCAGATACCTACAGTGGGGCTCTTTTATGCAAACACCTCCAGTAACAGCTTTTGTGCATCTGACAGACGGAGTGGTTAAAAATTAGACATTCCCTGGGTATCCAGTGGAGAGAGATTGTACAGCACATCTGAAGCAGGGAGCCAAACGCCGAGAGAAAATGTTGAATTCTCTGAAGGGAAAAAACTGCCCAGGCAGGGAGGACAAAGCTGAATGACAGATCAATGGGTATTGCCAGTATTGCCAACATCATTTCTTTCTGCCTTCCCCCAGAGAAGACTTCAGCTCCCAGCAATGTGAATTCATAGGCAGGAGAGAGAAACGTCCAAAAGCAGCAAGAGGCAGATTTTCACTGTGGGTGGGACAGAGAGCATATGGTGGTTTTCCATGCATATGGTGGTTTTCCATCAGCACAGCTCCTAAATTTTCCTGCAGAACCTTTGCCACCTATTTTAATCACCACTCCCCCTACTAAGACCTCTCTCAAGGTGATGTGGCTGCTTGATGTATTTTATTTTCTCTGGTATCGCTCTCCATCAGTGTTAAAAGTATTGGTTATTTGGGGAAATCTGAAATGGAGTAGAAGAGTGAAGGAATTCTTTACAAGGACACTGTCGGAAGGAAGGTTACCTCCTTCACCCCAAAGGGAGGCCAACGGGTCAGGCGTAGCCCTAATTATGGGAAAAAAAGAAGAAGTTTCTGCCCACTGCAGTCTGCACGGGACCCCAGAAGACAATTTTACCACGAAGAGCACAATGGATCCATCGCTGGTGCAGCAAGAGGAGCCAGGGGACTCCTTCCAGCACTGCTCATCTACGATCTAATAAAATCAAGTGCTCACTGCAATTCCCAGCAGGTTGGGTACCCCAAGGACACACTGGGGGCTGCTTGCAGAGAGCCCCTGGGGCTCTGCTTCCCACCCCACAGGCCTGTCCTTCTCAGACAGGACACCCTCAGGCCTCACCAAGAGGCCCTGTGAACTCAGGCTTCCCTCCTGCTGCTCAGAGAGAGAAGGGCAGTTTTCAGTAACTCTCCTCTCAGTCTCTTAAATGCATGACCGTTTTTCTGCTTGGAACAGCCAACTCAATCTACACCAGTCCACGGAAGTGCTTCACTTTACAAAATAATCTCAGTAGAAAGTGCTGAGGTGACATTCGGGGATATGGACATGGGAGCTTCACTAAGAGAAGTCCTTAAGGTCATTGGGAAGAGAAAATAGTCCTTCAGCAGCACAGACACACCTCAGCTCTGCCTCTAGGCAAAGGCAACATTAATAGGCACAAAACCACCTTAAACCAAAAACTAACTTGCTTGCACCAATGGACCAGGCAGCTTTGACCCAATCCATGATAGCAAAGGCAGCGAGTGACAGTAGAGTCACCTACCCAGTAGAGGCTATTGCCTATAGATAACATTTCCTTCGTGACAGATACAGGACCTGTTTGGGCAGTCCTGCTATGTGGCTATGACCTAGGGATAGGAGAAAAATATATATATTTTTTATTTGAAGGCTGCTATTATCCTGTCTAAAGAGCGTATCTGAACTTCATGAACTGCTACGGATTTTAGTACCGACAATTACAGGAGTCCCCTAGATGCTCCCACCCAGGTCAGCAACCAAACAGCCAGGCTGGAGAGCTGGCAGAACTGGAATTGCTATTTCAGCCACCACAGAGTGCATGGCCTAAAGGGAAAACATAGTTTATTATATAACCTATATTAAATGTAATATATTCATATATACACACATATATATGCACGTACACTTAAAAAAAAGAAAACTCAGAATACCATCCAGTGGTACTATGAAGAATTCTAGCATGGCAGCATATTTTAATTGAAAACTGGTCAAATACTAGCACATCTATAGAAACAAACTTCAGCACAACATCAAACAGACTTTATAGGGAAACAGAGTTGATTATTCCTGCTTATTTTAAGTCAGGGAAGGGGGTGATAGAGGCTATGATGCACAAATACATTGTTTTCCCCCTTCATTTACACTCTTCTGTTGCAAACTCAGTTGTTGAAAAAAATCTTTCTATAAAATCTCATTATGCTGAAAACTTGGATGGCAAAGCCACCACCTTTGTCAATGCTTGTATTAAAATGCATCTTTTCACATCCCACGTACAAATGGAATAAAACTGATGAAAACAGAATATTCAAACAAATATTTGCAGGGCTTTTTCATTGCTTTTAGAGACCTTCTGCTTCAGAAGGAATCCACAGACCACACAGTTTCATAAAATGCCTCTTCCAAAAAAGGAACAACAAAATCTGTACTACTAAAACATGTCTGGGTAAATGCAGAAAAAAAGAAAAAAAGTCAGGTGCATAGGTGAGATCTACCTATTTTCCTATTTTCAGCATTAAATTATTAGATGTCCATTTTTACATCTTGCACCAAACTGTT
>JAVCKT010012756.1:0-13471 GCA_032273925.1 Rhynchotus rufescens | reverse complement strand
CCTTTACAGCAAGATTTTTTTTAACCTCAATTTGGCTACCTTAATTCAACATTAAATAAATTATTTTCCACAAAGTAAAAAATAATAAAAAACTTAGGAATATGGAATATTCTTTGGAGATTTAGTGGAGATAGCATGAAAATTATCTGAAATTATATGAAAAACCAATTCTTAATTTTCAGGTCAGGAAAAAGCCCAGTGAATAGTCGCTTACATGCTCTGTTATTTTTAGGAGTGATTTCAATAATTTTGACATGATCATCAGATCTGAACCATGAATGACTTGGGCACTCTGATACATAGTCTGGAATTACAAACACACATAATCTTAATAAGAACTTATTCTATTCACTGTAGTTCCTGTACCTTCTGTAAATTAAAGCCAACATAGAAATTACTGATCAACAAAGCTGAGCATTTTTTATTGTTTTATTATCACAGTAATTCATTTCTCATACATGGACAATAGCAGAGCTGCTTTTCTTCTCCTCTTCACGGCTCCCCGCCTCGGATCCAGCAGCCCAACTATCTGTACCAGTCACAGACAGACTTTGATAGTAACAGATGTTAAGAAACAATGGACCCAGTAAAGCCAAAGCAAGGGCAGGAGGGGGAAGAAAGCAAGCAATGACAGGGTTCTGCTAAGCCACTCATGAGTGTGAATAAATAAGGTTGCTATAGTAAAGTCAGATGTGATGCTGTCCACTGCACATCCTCCTGGATGGCATATCAGGTATGTATATGAGCTACTTTTTTTTAAGTAAAAATAAAGCTAAAGAAACAAGAGCTGGCACACAAATGGACTCTGAGTAATCTCACCTTGAGTACACTCGTCTCTTTTCTTTTTAATCACCAAGGCTACTCTGTATTTCCTTGTTGATAACAGTAGGACTAGTGTGACTGTAGCCCGTGATGATCCAAGGATAGCAACACAACAATGTGTTTAGAAAAGAGATATGATGATGTTTATAAAGTTAACTGTGATTGATACAGCAAGAAAAAATGACAAGCCTTTGAGCACACAAGCCTTTCTTCAGTGCTAAATCTTCACGCTAAGCAGTGTGAATCACTGCTTTGATTTAAATATAATTCAACCAAAGGAATGAAGTAGACTGTTAGCAGAAATGGAAGTGCTAATATCTTAGATATTGTGGAACTAGAAATTAGTAGTTATTACCTACAGAATAGTGAGTCATTGAGAGAGGATATAGTTTACAGAAAGCATTGAATAACAAGCATTTTTTTTTCCGTTGAGACCATGATTTTTAGTATCCACTGAAACTGTGAAATTTAGTTCCCAAAATAATTTCTGGAGTCATTTTTCATACACCACTTGAGGATCAGGACTAAAAGGTCAAACCATGACTTTTGCAATATAAGCCTTATTTTCATTGGAGGTTTCTGGTTTCTGAAACAATTATCTGTGCAAATTAATTCTGCTGTGTAGCTCCTACTTCATTCCACTTGTACAGTCTTCATCGGACACAATGCAGGAGCTGCCCTACATCCTGGGATATAAGATTCACACATCCAAGCGGCAGAAGAGAGATGGGGGGAAGCCCTATTGGCAGGTATGATCTTCTCCCACTACACAGCGTAAGTGTATAGTAACGTAGGATTTTGAAATACCTGCAGTCAGTAAGATGTGTGAGGGAGTTCTTTTGAGTTGTACCAAGTTTGTCCATAGTCTTCTCTAAGGATCACTGATTTGGATTTCCCACTGAAGTCAGGAGAAAGTGGTTTTTTAACATGGACCTGGAATGAGGTATCTGGCTGAGCCATGATCCCTCTAGCAAAGCTGCTCTATCCCCTGGCAGAGGAGAGGCTGGCCACGCAGGCCCCACACAGGCACACATTTAGTCTGGCCACCTTCAAAGAGATTAAAATGAACAGAGTAGTCCCGCTGAGCTGGGAAGTCCTGGCTCGTTTCCTGCCTCCGCCATCTTCTGGCCTCTGCCAACATCAGGGCCCTGAGGGCCATGGCAGGTGGACATACAGGCCAGCAACATGAGGACGGGCCAGAGAGGCAGCAGCTCTGGGGCAGAGGCCCCTGTGGCGCTGCCCTCTCCTCCCCACTTTTTCCCTGAGAGCAAAGGGCTCCTCTCCACCACGTGCCCAGGCCAGCGGCATCGGAGAGCAGCTCAGCTGCCAGCCGCCATGAGCAGCCGGCCACATGGGAGCCATTGGGACAATGCTTTCCAAGCCCCGGCAGCTCCGAGGCATCTCCTCGTCAATTTAAATTAATTTTGTTAAACTAGTGATAAGGGACTTTACATTTAGTAGAACTTAAGGGCTGATTCTCTACTGCAAATCAGACAAAACAGGGAATCGAACCAGAAATCCTCAGTGTCCCTTTGTGGTGAGCCTTGCAATCCCCACATTGGGGAGCCCCATGGATCCCACAAAAATAAATGCTGGGAAAACCCTTAGTGCCACAAAAGCTACATGTGTTTCCTTGCATATCTACCCAGTGGCCTTCACAGTCCAGAAACTCCTCCAGGGCACGTGGACAAATGAAGAGGACAGCACAGAAACTGCTTCTGAGCTGGTCATTGCCCCTGGGTAGCCAAGGGATGTCCAACAGTGCAAGCAGCCTTGTTTTCTTCCATAAAGAAAAAAAAATAGCTTTTATCAGGACACATTACCTCTGCACTGTGTACTTAAAACCTCTAAAAAAAATTGTATTGAAGTCATGTGAACTTTACTCTTCTGTCTGGTGTTCTTTTCCTCCATTACAAAAACATTCACAAAAGCAAATTTTTAAAAAGTTATTTGTAATACTTCAGAGCTCTGTTTCTGCATCAGTAGGTCATGAATGATTTCTTTCAGCTACTTGATATTCAGACGTCAACACTGCCATGGCAATTATTTTTCCTAACACTTCAGGACAAATTCAAGCAGTCAGTAAGAGCTGAGCACATAGATGGAAAGTTGCTTGTAGTCAAACAGCTCAGAAGGCTTAAATATGCACATCTGTGCAGACAGACGGGTGCAAAGCACTGTGACCACTCAATTTAAAATGATCTTTTGCTTTTAAAAGTATTTACAGAAAAACAAAACAAAACAAACAAACAAACCACAAAACCAAAAGCCAACCAACCAAAAAAAATTCCATTAATTTCTCGGATACTGATGCCAAGTTTTTAAATATGACATGAAGCTTTAGTTTTGGCAAAACATGAAGATAAATATTCAATGTATAATAAATTAGAGTATTGTGTGTTTTCTGCCCATGATAAACCAAGAGAATTCAAAGAACATGATCTCAATACACAACCTGGAACATAATTTTTATTTCACTAATCAGTTTTGTGATTGGTCTTTCCTGATCATATTGATTTAATGCATAGTATAGAAAAAAAATGTCAGTGAAATTCAAAAAAAAAAAAAAGGCAACATTGAAAATAAAAATATTTGGTGTTTCTCTATGTTTACATTCCCACAACAATATAGAAATTAAATTTTTCATTGCCTTATCCAGGAATTACTGTAAAATATAATTTTTATCAGCCAAGTGAAAAGCAGAAGAAAGCAATAAGTACCCATGAGTATACACTGCACTTGAAACAGTCAGTGACAAATCTCCCGTCAGTTCAAGTATCCCTAATTTCACTGGGGATGAATGGAATGCAGAGGTGGGGCAGGAGCTTTTTCATTTCTCCTTTTGAATTTATCTAGACATTTAGTTAAGCTTCAACAGTTTTCAATACAGGCCATAATTGCTTGAAAGTGCTATACTTGTGATCAGTGTCTTCTGCAGACTACACTTCATCATGGGGAACAGGCAACATGATTACATGACACAGCTTGGTTCAAATTAATAGCTCTAAGGATTTGGGTTAAGGCAGATTAGTTTACAAAGTTGTGTAAATTAAGTGTCTAAAAATGCCTCTTTCTGTCCTAAAATAAAATAATAACCCACAACATGGTTAATAATAACAACCCACAACATTTCTGTTCTGACAGGGGTGGAGATTTCCCAGCACTGCTCAGAGCTAAGTGCTCTCTGACACACTTCAATAGCAAGCAGCAACAGCAGCAGAGTTCTCACATTAGTGTCACTTACTCTCGAGAAGCATCTCCACTTCACTGCATCCTGTGGAGTAGCTGAAATGATACTTCTTACCGTAAGGATTAGAAGTGAAACTGGCAAATAGAATTAATATCTCCTGTATTCTCACAAACATAGTTATTGATGAGGAGGAAAAAAGATGGATTTGACCATAGAGTGATGAGAAAAACGAGGAAAATGACAGAAGTGGGGTAAAAGGAAGTGAGTGAAGGTGGCAGAGTTGCCAAACAGCCAGAGAACAGAGATATGTCCAAAAAGGAAAAAGGAAAACAGAAGAGACAAGAGATGCCTAAGGTGAAAGGATCTATACCTAATAGGGAACTCCGGCTTATAGACCATAGAGCTGAGCTTGGGTTTCCTGAGTCTTCACATTATCCATTAGTGAGACAACTTGAGAAGTAGAGCTCTGTGCTGCAAATATTGGTATTAGCAAAGCTTGGATGATGATGATGATGATGATGATACTTACCTGGAAATTAGAAGCTCCCCAAATAGTGAACTGACAACAAAAAGGAAACCATGCACTCACTCTGCATATGTGAGTTCCTATTTAAAAGACAACACTATAGAAAAGAAGGAATTTTTAAAAGTTGGGGAATGACAGACTAATTCTGATCATGCAAACTTGTTATGTGCCAACAATACAGCTCAGGAGGCTGTTGGATAAAAGCAAGGCAAAAACAAACAGGATTTGGGGCAAGACCTCTTTCCTCAGATCTTTGACTTTACCTCTTCTACACGAACCTTGCTGACACAAATTGCTCCTGAATTACCTCATTCCCCTAAGATGAAGGATTCTAGTAATAGTTTTATGACTTGCTTACTGTAGAAGTCAAGGATTTTTGGTATTTGCTTTCCCTTCTTAGTGCAGATTTGAAGTTATTAATTTGAATTTTGGGTACAACTCAAATTTACAAAGCATTTGTTTCCTAATATCCACTGAGGTACCTAGTTTCCTAGTTTATACATTTTATTGGCAAAAACGTCCATAATACTGACATGCTAGATATGTTAGATAATGCTGTTAGATATGCATGTATCCAAGTAAAACAATTATCTGAATGTATGTTATGAAATTACACAGTGCAGGATAATTTCAGGAGTCTTCTGCAACTTGAAAATGATGCCTGCATCTGTATTCTATATCTACCTATGTATTATCCACATGAGCTTTTGTCTCGTATCTAGTGGTAAAGGAAGTGCAATGAAAATATAAAATACATGCGTGACTAGAGGGGTCTTATTAATTTACAGATGATGGAACCCCTTTCATTTAAATAACCTGCAAAATCTATCACAAGAAAACAAAAGCAAGATGAAAACTCATTCCTAAATGGAACACCATGAATCACTTCAGAGCCCAGAAAACTTTAAGGCTGCTCAGTCTCACCCCTCCAGGCTTCTGTGGGAGACTGTATCAAATTTGCCAATAAATCCCTTTTAGTCATTTTTTTCAAAGCATAACATTATATTGGGGAAAACAATATTGTTTAGAAGTTGTTTTGACATAAGAAGTTTCCAGACATTTTTTTTACACCTCTGAACCTACTCTTATCTTAAAAATGTGCAAAATTTATTAACTCTAATTTAGATGGTTCTGATGCCAACCCTTACCTCATTGACACAATATTACTGATTACAAAGTTACTGATTTTTATATATGGACCCTGTAACAGATGTTATACTCAGGATATGAGTAGCTTGAACTAGCATGAAATATTTCATTTTCAGAAGAAAGCATGATTTGAGCAAATAAAATAGCATGATCAATCTTGTTCGGTGGGAAGTTGATAGTTGGGATGTATTTATGTCCATGATAATATTTCAATATCCTGGCAAGCGTTTGTTGTACAGACTTTTCTCCAAAGCAAGCATTTCCCCAAACCATACATCCTCCTTTTGAGACAGCAAATGCATGAAAACACATTCAGTTTCATTTGGGATTCACAGTACAGACCAGTGAAATTGAGCCCAGTAATAGGGATGCTAATATCAGGCAGCTTTCTTGTCTGCAACTGCCTTATCTGCTTACAGCACATCCCTGTTTTGTCATCCCCGCCTTTAGGCACTGAGTATAAAGTAAATACAGACATCAAGTCAGCTTGCACTTTGCTGTACTGTTACAATTCATTTTTAACTGCAGTCCTGACACAAAAAATACTAAAAATATTCAAGTTCTGAGTTCTAAAAAAAATGATACAACTCCAAATTTAACTGATGAACTGAAAATATCACCACAGAACTAAAAATCACGATTACCTGTCAGAAACAGTGAGACACAATCTCTGTCCAACAGAAGAAAATATCAACACAAGAGGCAGTCAGAGCAGAGGCGAATTGCAAGTCCTTTAATCCTACTGAAGCATCATAGCCAGCTACACAAGGCCAGTACAAATAGATTAACTTTTTTTTTTTTTTTTGTGAGATATCTCTGGCTCTGTCCTGCCATTATACACACACATAAACACTTAAAGGACCAAACTGTTGGATTGTGATGAAATCCTTCCTTGAAATATAACCAGAATCAGTATCTGAATGCGAAGATTTTGCAGTGTTTTTACTGCTCAAAATAATAACAAAGCCTTTGCAGTTTCCAATTTCTCATAGATAATTCCCTAAATATAAAAACATCAGCAGTGTTAATGAGTGATATTCAAGGACAGTCTTGGAATGAGAAAAAGCCATGTATTATTTGCAACAATAGATTTGTTTCTCTAGATTATACCTACAATATGATCAAAGAGAACAGTTCAGTAACACTAGTTAATAGGAAAACTGTGCTAATGTATCAAGGGTAATTCTTTCCATAGCATGTCTGGTCTGAGCTAACACCAGAGAGCTAAGAAACTGGATGTTTAAGGAATTCCTTCCAAAAACAATACAATTCATACTTGAGTTCTTTTCAGTGATGCCAATGTTATCTAATTCTCTCTCAAAATGAAGTAAAATAAAATAAAAGCTCTCACAATAATCTCCATGTTATTATAAGGTTTTTTTGTCAAATGGCTGCTTCGGGAGTATTTCCACAACTACTTACTTAATAACAGCAAACTCTCAGTGATTTGGCACAAATAGAGTAACCTAAAGGTTATGGAAGGGCTAATCAGCACTGGTCACCAGCCTTGGTGCTTGGAGTGCTCCTTCCTCTTCCTCACCTCTCCATATCCAGTGGGAGGCATATCCAGCATTGCCAACATGAGCATTCAAGTGACTTCATTTGATCAAGATTTTCTTTGTTTCACTGCTAATTTCCTCCGAGGACCTGTTCGAATATGAACCCGAATCCAAAGCACATATGCCAGGGTTTAACAGCTAAATGGAGTGAGAAAATCTTCAATTAGCTGCAAGTGATTTCAGCCAGGCGAGCTGTGAAAAATGCCATTCTCCTAACCTCAAAGCTGCAAAAGCCAACTCAGAGTTATCTCAATATTTCTAATTATTAAACCATAGCTGAACATCAAATATTTAGTACCATTAATAGAAAAAAAGGCCACCCCCACATATGGCAAGTGATTAAAATATTTGAATTGGTTTGGATAGAAAAATTATAAGATATCCTAAGAAAGAGGGCATGAATCACTATATTGAATTAAACAAACTGCTGCAACAAACAGCTTCCAACAGCAAATAACAGCTTGAATTTTGGAAATATTAGAAGAAATATTCTCAGTTATCAGTAACAAGCTGGTTTCACAACCTGTATTTGCAAAGTTTTTTTTTCTTAAAAAAAAGAAAGCAAGAGAAAACAAAATGGAGAATGAAAATACATACAGATAAGCCACTAGCTGATACCTCTTTCCAAAACATAAAGAATCCTCCCCTATATGCTTCATAATCATTTCTATCGCTGTTGCATTGAAAGATTTTGTCATGGTGCAGATTCCCTTTGTGTTAGATGCTCTATATGGAAAAAAATATAACCCTGGCCTTGGAGATCTTACAAACTCCAACTGATTTGCTAGGCAGTTCATTTTAGACCATAGTTACCTAATTTGTTCCAGCCCTGATCTGCTCTTCATTACAGGAATCAAGTTACTATCATTACAATTGCTGGATATAAGATGTGAGCTTATATAAGACCATATGCACATCTAGTACAAGATGGCCATTAAGTCATTGCTGAATTTCTTTTTTTAAAGAACATAATACACCTTTGGCTTTGAAATGCCAAGGAGTGAGCTGGCAAGTCAGGTATTCTTCTTTGAAAATTTTTAATCAGACAAAACTAATTCAGCTTTGCTGTCTACGAGCATCTGTGCACTAAGCCATCTGCTTTTATGAGGGAGCAGAAGAGAAAGAAAAGCAGGTCAGTTGTCAGCAGCAAGAGAATTAAACAAAATTCAGGCTGATTAAGTAGAACTTCGGAGTATAAGTTAACTGAGACTTCAGTAAATTAAAAATAGTGTCTACTGTCACTTCTGAGGCATTGTGGTTTGTCATCTCTGAGCACCATATCTGTGCACAAGTAGCCTCAGTCCCTGCCAGCAAAGGCTGCAAATTGCAGAACAGAAATTGTTATTGAAGGATTTAGAGGCTCCTTCTTCAGGATTTCCATAGATTTAAATGGAAAAAATATCTTTCCAGAGATTTAAAGGTGACCAGTTTTGGAGGACTCCTTTCCTCCCCAAACACTTCCCAGTAGAAGACATCATGTTTCAATCAATCTAAGTTAAAAAGACCACATCATGTCAAAAGCTGATGTCCTCTCTCAGGACATTTTTACTGCACCAAGGAAGTTTTCTTTTTTTGTGAGTGCAGAAATTAGTACTCACCACTGCTCATCTTCCTCTGCTTTGCTCTATTCTTCATCAAATCAAACTCTCAGCTGGAATTTCCTGTGCTGGAGCCCTCCTGAGTAATCCTTCACCTCTTGCCCTTAAGGTTTACTATCCTGCACTTAACTGTGCAGGAGAATAAGGTCAGAGCAATCTAGGTTTTATTGTGATAGCAGTTTAAGGAGGAAAAAAAAGAAAGAAAAAAGGAAAAAAGCAAACCCCACAACAACAGTCTATGTTGCTAGACTTCTAAATCAGTTACTGTAAGCAAAACTGCTCTGTTATTGGCTTTGCAAAAAGAATTAGCATGCAACAGAACGTCATCATCTTTGCCAGGCAAGTAGCTGTAGATAGATGCATTAAACACCCCTAAATCTCCCCGATCCCATTTAGTCTCCACCTGGCTCTCACACTAAGCATTCCGTCCAGGCAGGGGCACGAATGCCACGTTGGGCAACACAGAGCACAAACCTGGGCAGTTTAAACAAACTGCTTCTTGCCCGACAGCCCCTGTGTCTGCATGAAATGTATCCTCAAAGCAGTGGCAAAACCTGCACGCAGGCAGTTGAAACAGCATTCAAATTAACAAATCTGAGGTATTTTACAGACTTTACGGGAAAAGCCCTCATTTTAAAGACAGCCACATGGACAAAGCAGGGATTACCTGGGTCTGAACGAAATTAATGTTCTTCCATGTGTATTACTTTATACCATTGCATGCCAAAAACCTGTCAGACAGCCAAATGCAGTGTTTGATACCCACGGTTGATTTTCTTTTGAATCAAAAATCACCTGGCTCTAGGCAGAAGGGAGGTTTGAATTTCAGCTAGTCACCGATCACAGAGACATCCCAGGGTTTCTGCATCTGTTTGCTGCTTGTGCAACAGATTCACCGCCTGAAGAGTGGAAGTTAAGAGAAATGGCAACGCAGCTGCTTGAGAAAGAGCTCACGTTCATTGTTTTGCTGTAGAAAAGAACAGGTTGCTTCATGGTAGGGCACTTGCTTTCCTCCCAGCCCCCCAGAATAAAGCGTTTTCTCTCTTTTTCATACAGCAAAATACACGAAAGTACGAAATAGATACTGTAAGTTTTAGAAGCTGTTGCTGAAACACGTTTTAGTGGATTTAGGATCATTTGAAGTTGAGAATAAACAACCCTGCATAGAACTGCAAAACAAACTTTCTGTGATCGGTCAGAAGAAAATGTTTCCTCCTGCTATTCAAACAGCTTTTGTCACCCTCGGCTTTGCAGATAGCTCTGAAGATACTTTGAACTGCCACTTGTTATAACAGGCACCCTTACCCCCACCCAACCCACCTACCACAGCAGTGCCAGGGTTGTCCCTGTGCATTGCCCAAAGGAGCAGGGCCGTTTATTAAAAATACATGACCTATAGCTTTTCCACTTTCAGTATTTCTGCTCTTTTAGCTCCATCCATTCAATCATTAATTTTACCTTGATTTTGTCACAAATGATGACTGCCACAAAGTCTTAGGAAATCAAAATATGTAGACAAGATGCCTGGAGTCAAAGCAAGGCATCTAGGAGCTACCATGGCTTTTCACAAGCACTGCCATGTAAGTCAGGCACTTTTCACCACACAACTTGGCATCGTTTTGCCAAAATAAGCTCTACCATGAGTGAGAGCCTGTACCTCATTTGTATATACAAATCCATATAAATAATATCCAAAATTAGACATTTGGGATATCACCTTTGGCAGGAACACCTGTGCTTTCTTCTGCTCTGAAGACACACAGAATCAGAAAAAAAGAAATCCTGCCATTTTCTTACCCACTTGTAAAACCACTGGCTTTTTTCTGTGTTATAGTTTCCTTTTATCCCTTAGATCACACTGTTTCCTGATTAGAAATGTGGTAAAAATAAACCAAAACACCAAAGTCTGGTTCACACCCTAACTGCAGAATGATTAATTAGTTTCAAAATTAACCTACTGCAATCATTTAGTTCTTGCACACTTTTCAAAAATTAATGCCTTTTCACAAAAAAATAAAATGAAAATAAAAGACATTCTGTATTTATGAGCTCTTAGTGATATCACACTTGCTGTTTCTCTTTGATCAAGAATGATAACAGGATGAATCACAGTCATGTTCCCATTGGAGCAATGACAGGCCTTGACCCACATACTTACTATCTACCAAAAAAATTTAAATAACTAGATTTCTTAGGAATACAGTTAAAGGTAATTGTTGTTATTATCATTTCTGGCATGTCTCTCCTTACCATGACAATATTTAATTAAAAATATATATTTTTCTGAAACTAGCAGGACATCTCTCCTTGGCATTGGAATAAATGTATTCCTAGTATTAACAGTGTTACAGGAATGACATTCTGACTTCTATTGTGAATGTTGCATTTTTACTATAATAAAATTAAAATTTAATCCCACATCCAATGCTTCAAATAGTGCAGGCGAGAACTTCTTTTCTAAAAATTGCATTAATAAACAACAGCATAGCATACCTCTAACAATTACATCAAAAAACAGCATTGATTAATTATTTTTTAAAAATCTTTAGCTGTGCCATAAAAAGAAAATCCTTTTCCACAGATGAAGATGTCTTCATTTAATATTAATCATATAAACATTGCAAATCCAGTTGAAAATCCTTATATATTCCTTTTCCTATCCCATCCCCAGGGGCAAATAGCTGCTCTGGGGGAATTACTTATAGATGGTTATGGTGAGATTTACCTAAACTAGTGTCAGCTGTTTAAAGATTAACAGCCCAGATCTAAAATTGTCATTTAGGTTCCTCAAATAACTAACAGAGAAAAACAGGTCCGAACAGAAGCTGAATCATCATCACACCTTTCATTTATTGTTTTGTCCAGATTTCATAGCTAGATGGCAAATATCAGGTAGCCATCTCTATCAAAAGTGCAGCAGGTACCTTCAGAAGGACCTAAAATAGGTAGAAACCTACAGAAGGAGGATAATGCTGTTGCTTTCCACTGAGAGTAGCCACAAAACCTACCTTTTGGGCACAAAAGTCAGATGAAATTCATCCCTCTGTCAGCCCCCTGACTTGCCAGGTAGGATTACGATGCTACCTGAAGAATCTGATCTGAATACCGATCTGAAGAAATTCAGATTTTTACAAATCAGTCAAAGTCATATGAATATTTATGCCTGTACCTGAACATACATTCATTTTCTAATTGCAGTGTAGGTTAGACAGCGGTTCACATCAAACTTCTGAATGAAAATGCAATCCATGCATTTTCTTTAGTTTCTTTATGGCTACTAGAACACCTGGAAGAAAATTGCTCATTGCAGTTAATTAGCCTTCAATCATCACCAGCTACATTTCCAGCTGTTCCATTTAATCCTAGACTTCTTAATTTATTCATCTGCCATAGTCAGATGTTCCCTCCCATACATATGTTCATATTAAGGAGAGGGAAGAAATCCATTTTCTTGGGAATTAAATCCCTCATCTGTTAGCTTCCTGATTGCAACTTCATCAGTAATTGATTACTAGCAAGTATGCAGTTTATAATAATTGCATTTCAGTAGTGAACCTGATCAGTTCTTCCTTAGTCATTTATGCAAGTATATTCCAGCAAAACTCATGAAAATTAATCTATACTATTTTGGGAATCTAAGTTACATATTTGTACAACTGCTTTTACAATGAAGGTCAGGTAATCACTGGCATTCTCCAAGGCTGTAAAATGAAATTCTTAAGTGAAACACTAAGCCTAAGAGTCTTTCAATTTACTGAAAGACTAAATCATTATCAGAGGCATATTAAAATAATGAATACTACTCATGCTGCTAGTAGCTCAGGGAAAGACAAAAATCACCATTTTTTTTAGCATGGCATGTAATGTTATACCAGAAATTTAAAAAAAAGATCTCACACAAAATGTAATGAAGTAGTTCTCTCCATGTCATGAAATATTTACAAATAAATATTAACTTCCTCAAATATAAGTAATTATTCTAAATTGCTTCATCAATTAAAATTTTTACTTTGTCCTTAGTGATCTTGAATTTTAAAATTTTGAATATTTTTCATTGCAACTAACAACATAGTCTGCCTGTTATTTCTGCCCCTTAATTAGATGACCATTCAAATCCTTCTAAATGCAAATTTAGAATTAAGGTTGCAAAACTCTACTTATTTGCATGAGTAAAATTAACTTTCTGTCAGTGTTTGTGCAAGTAAAACAGAATGACTCAAATGTGTCCCAAAAATGAACACCAGAGCAGCATGCTGAGAGAAGACATCTGTACATCCCATGAGCACTACAGAATGTGTTAGTAGTTGCAGCCAAATATGTTGAAATCCACATACAGCCCCTCTTCCTTCTTCCTCTATGCACAGCATGGGTTTTCTGTAGATCTGGCATCATTTTATGGTGAAAATAGGGTCAGTTCAGCCCTTCTTATCACTAATTGCACAGCAAAGCCCAATACCTACTATATCACATATATATGAATCACAGAATGGTTAAGGTTGGAAGACAACTCTACAGAGGTCCAACTCTAAACTGACTCTAGATGATCTCATCTAGAGATCACCCAGTGCAACCCCCTGCTCCAGCAGGGACACCCAGAGCACGGGGCACAGGGTGGCATCCAGGTGGG
>JAVCKT010012754.1:10860-23616 GCA_032273925.1 Rhynchotus rufescens | reverse complement strand
TTTAAAAAAAAAAAAAAAAAAAAAAAAGAAAGGAAAATGTGAGTAGTAGTGCAGGTGCCCAAATTTTCTCATTCTTGTACTGAGGCTGTGGATTTGCATAGTCTGCATCTCCTAGGTCACACACAACCAAACTGTCACTTGCATTACTTGGCAAGAAATATCACAACATTATGAGAGTCTGGAAGCGAGGCCTGCTCCGAGACTTCAGAAACAACATCAATATAACTTGGAAATAGTTTAGCATATTCAGTGCCCTGCATCCTGACAAGGTGTTGATACAGCTAGATGGCTGCTGGCCTCAAGCTATCTCTTTCAAAAGTTAGCTGAGTAATCTTTGCTGAACTGCAATCATTCTTCCCTCAGATTAAGTGCTTGACCCAAATATTTGATAAAATTTGTAAGTAACGTTGTAACAAACACTTAAAAAAAACCCAGCCAACTTCATAACAAATATTTTCCATCATCCACTCTAATGCCCAGTACACCCAAGGAACCCAGTCTATACTGGACATGAGTCTCTGGCCATGCTCCTGCCACAGATGCAGGAGCCATGTCCCAGCAGGTCCATCATGGGCCAAGCATGAGGAGATCTGGTTCTCTCAGTAGCTTAATACTGACTCAGTGTGGCCTTGGACTCATCTCTCTGCATCAGTGTTTCCATGTGGTAAATGGAGTTAATGTTTACCCATCTTCATAAAGTGCTTTGACAGATGAAGGTGGAAAAACACTCCTAAAGTATCAGGCTGAAAACTCCAAGCCTAGATAGATTATAGAGATAAAGCAGACGTTATGTTATTGATAGTTTAACTACCCTTGGGGATATTTCTTAGTGTGACATGATCAGACATGACAGTGGATGAAAAAAAAAAACTAAAACAGAAGCTAGTAAAATATTGTGTTGTGACAACACAAAGCAACAACAGCCAGCTTGTAGGAAAGGAAAGTTGCTGGTTTGCCTATGTCAGTAAAATCTGCCAGCAAAATGCCCAAGGAAATGTTGAGTAGATTTGCCTTGAGTGCCTATAGTTCATTGATTCTAATCTTGCAGCATTCACAAGAAGCCATTCTTAGCTTATTCTCCCATCAATTTATTTGAACTCGTATGTCTTTCAAGTCAACCAGATATAATAAAAAGATATTTTCTAGCATATACTGTTGCAACAAAGAAGAGAACAGTGGAACACATTTTTCCCAAACCATTTAGTAGTCTCAAGGGAGATATAATTTCCTTTCAATCTGAACTTCATTTCAATTCATTAGACATTTTTATTAGTCATTTTGGACTAAATAATTGACTCTTTTGGAAGCAGTTCCCTCATTGTCACAATATCAATTAGTCAATGAAGCATCATAAGGTAAAGTGAGAAACTATTAAGATATGCATATGCTCCCAATAGTCACTTGAATAAAATCCTCTTTCTTTTAGTCAGCTGTATACCTGTTATTCAGAAATTCACATCAACGTATCTAAATGAACAACAGTACATTTTTGCATGGAATAATAGAAAATACAGCTACATTAAAACGTCAACAGCAGCATTCACATCTTCAGTAGGTGCAGGCATCATATAAAGCAGGAAGAGGTTTCTGCACATCGTGGTAGATGTGCTGCTGGAAACAGCTGCAGTAAGTCACACCAGCCTACAGACAGGACAAGAACTCACCTCAATTCTTCTGCTGTAGGTCCAGGAGGCTGCTACCTTACAAATTGCCAGCAAAGTAAATCTGGAGAAGATTCTTCTCTATGGCTCATGCAGATCTCTGGATTTTGACTGCTCTTTCCAATACACGTGAAAATGGGAGAAAAAGAGGAAATGGTCAATTGAGATGAAAAACGCAGTGATCAAACAGTAGGTAGATTCTCTGGAGTCACCAGCTGTGGATACTGTGTCTGCTTTGTCTAGCTGATGCTGCACAAAAATGTTGCTGCACACCAGAGATTTGGGCCCAGCATGCTACATGTACACTATACATTTCAGGTTTTATGTAGTTTTCTGTTTTCAAAAAGCTTACTATATCATACAGTTAAGGAGTATATGAAATTTCACAGTTAATTACTGGCTGTCCATTTTCTCGTATCTTTATTTTTGTTCCTCTTTGGTCAAGGAAAGATCAATAGCTCATACTCTGCTCAAGAATAATGTAATCAATGCTATGTTTTGAAATATTAAACCATCTCTTTATCACAAAATATCAGGAAAAAAATCATCTGAAGAATAAACATGAACAAAATCTTGAGCAGTGGAGTACTGAAATCATAAATTAAAAAGATGAAAAAGATGAATACATATGAAAACCTCTTTATTGCAGACTAGACTGAATCACCAACATTCTCATGCCATGATATGACATGACATATGACTGTCGCCAACTGAAATCTGAGTAGCAGCTTTGAGTACAGTAGCTTTTTTAGAGTTGTACCCAAACAATGAGGAAGAATTAAAGACTCAGGCAAAGTTTCATAAAGCAAATAATTTCATTTTAATTAAAACCATACAGGCATGGTTTTTTATGCACTGAATACTCTGCAGCTCTTCACTTAAACATAAGTGATTTTAAACCTATTATTACTTGAATATATTATACTACATCCCCTACTTGGAAATAAAAAAGTATAGAATAGGCAGCAGAAAAATCCATTTCCCTTATCCTTCCCAATTTAAATGTGGCATACCAGCAAACTTTGGCATAAAAGCATATATTAATACTACACATCTATAAGGGAATCATATACCACATTTTTATGTTGCAATCTTAGCCAATGTTTCCTTCTTGTAAAACATCCAAGGTTTCTGGTAGAAGTTTTATTACAAAAGATGCATTGTTTCCACTGAATTATGTACCAGAATAATCAGGAAAAATTGTGATATTTATCATAATGGAAACAAGACATCCCCTATTATTTGCCATTGGTAAAACTATGATTTGAAAAGACCCTGAAGAATTATAATTGGCTTCAGAGAGGTAAGAAAATGATATTAATTCCTATGTTTTCACTTTGCAAGCTGCCTGGGCTTCCAGCATATGATCCTTAGTGGAGTCAGAAACTCTGATAGCTGAAAATCTTTGCCCTTTTGGTCTCCAGTGTGAGGGGGGGAGCAGACAAGAGTCTAAGGAGTGGGGCAAGGCAAGAACCATAGTGGCATTTTGCCAGTTGAGGATATACAAACCTGCAGTCTGTAAAGTACACACAGATGACATGACATTTTTGTTGTTTCCAGTTACTAAATGTCACTAAAATGAGCTAAAATACTTTGAATAGTTTCTGCTGATGACTTTACCATTGCTGCACTTACGTTAGGTGTGCACTGTGATCGCAGATTAAACGTTCTGGTCAGTTATAAGCAGGGAAGCACTGCACAAGAGTACATAGTTAACTGCATTACAATTTCTTTCTCAGCTAGATGCACATTATAATGTTTTTTTAAGAACTCCTCATAGGCATGTGAGAGGAAAACAAAGCAAAGAGGGAAAATGTGGCCATGCAGCCACTCCTCAGCAGAACTGCCCAGTGGAAGCAGTGAGCAGTGCGAGCATCACTGCAGGGGCAGGCAACTATGCAGCACAACGTAACTACTTCTCCCACACAGGTACTCGGAAATGCCACTTGCAATGAGATTTCAGGTAGTGCATATTCCACCAATTCCCAGGTTAAAGAAATAAATGTATGTTGCTTGTCCTCATAAAAATGTTAGCACAAACTCAACTGCAGAGTCAAAGCTGCGTGAGGAACAGGAGGAATTGACATTTTGTGGGTTATTTTGGATCCCAAACATAAATAATCATGCTCTCCTTCATAAAAACTAATGTGTGTGTGTAAAAAAGCACCACGTAAACTAGAGCTTTCCTCTCTGAGGACGGGTAAAGATAAATTTATCCCAGCTTAAGGAGATGGTTCTGCTGTACTCACAAATTGTCAAATAATAATTGTCAAATTATTGAAAATTGTCCAGTTATTAATTATTATTGTCAAATAATAATTTGGATTTATCCAAATCATCCTCTATTGCATTCTAAGAACCACAGCTGAGACAAATTTCAACAAGTTTTTAATAGGTTCCTTTGATGCTATGAAGTTATCAAAAACATATTTGAGGTACACAGGAAATATTCATAAAGTTTAGAAAGCATTTGTAAGCAGATCAATCCCATCTTTTTCTCCTCTCCGCACTGTAACTTGTACAGTTTCTCTGAACTATGTAATAAACTATTATGACAATCCTCTAACAGTTTCTGCGGCACTCCTAGCACTATGTGAAAAATTTACAGATTATCTGAACTATGTCAGACTATAAATGACTGAGCACGCTCCTCATTGCCATATTAGACATACTTATCAATGTGTTATTGTGATGTTGTCTCTCTTGCAATAAGTTATTAAAAATAGGGTCATTTTAAAATTGGGACATGGACAATGACTAAATTACGCAGTTAACTGTCAACTATGTATCTCAGATAAGATATTTTAAGAAGAGACCTTCAGATGCTGCGTGATGAGAAATGATGAGTACAGAGCCCTCCCTTGCAATCCATGCTATTTGTTAGATTTAAGGAAGGCCACACCACTTCTGGAGCATTCGGAATGGAGGCCTTCACCCAGTCCCCTCACAGCTGGCAGGAAAACTGATGAGCATGAACCCTTCCTATCCTCAATCTTCTGTTACTGGACTTGTGCTGGGAAGCGGCTTTTGAAGAAAATCCCTTTGCAGGGAGGGAGCTTATGTTGAAATCCCCCTGCACATAGTGTGACTATTCACCAAGGACAGAATATAATTGCCAGCAGATCCCATGACCTCTGTCCAAAGACAGAGTTATTACAAAGCCTAGTCTGATATCCCAGTACAGTCTGTACAAACAACAAAATGACAATAAACTTGAGGCATCTGTCAGACAGAGCTTCCAGCATGGCCAAAGAGAGATCCCACTCTTCAGCTTTCTTTATATTGACAATGTAAGACAGTAAATGACATAATATCGGTTCTTTACACTTGCTGCAAAACAGAGCAAATATACCTAAAGATGGGCATTACCACCATCTAAAGAGCTGGCTGGGGCATCTCTGTGTCTGGGTGGGGTGAAGGCATGTTGCAACAGGAAAGTGGTTTGGGTCCTATTGCAGGTTTCTCCTGAACTCCTCCAATGTCCTCCTGTTGTGGAGGACGAAGTGGGGCAGACAGGACTATGCATGCACAGAGGAATAATGCCTTAACAAGAACAAAAGCGACTCCAAATCCCACCAGTTTGTCAGATTACTTCAGACATATGACTGAATGTCAAAAATGTTTCAATGAAACCTTTGGCCACCCGTATCCTATTCCTGGGCCCTCTTTGAAAAAGAATCATGAAACTTAGTATTTAACTATTTAATTCCAGGTTTCCTCAGAGGTGTGTGCAAATGTGGCTCAAAACAGGAAGACTTTGAACTGGTTGACTTAATCTATAGTAATACCATTCCAAGCCCTTTTAGGATTAAAATTTAAACTTTATATTCAGCTTTTTAAGTCTTCCTAACGTCTCTCTTTAACCCTAAAAAATTTCACAAATGACTGGAAGTCATGTCTCACACACCTATTTGGTTCATACCTGGCCTCTCCATAGAACAGATCACGTTTCGTCCAAGAGAATTTGGTCTGCAGATTGCTGACTTAAACAACGTGTGTGATGCCATGGGTACCATAAAGCAGGAGGACAGTGTGATTCACATGCTGCTTGCAGATTTTCCACAATCCATTTGTGTTGTAGAGCTCATTCTCTTTCATATCATTTGGATGAACACTCAGAATAATGCTTTGGTCTTCACAACTGTTTTTTCCATTTCTGTCACTAAAGCTGCTTTCAGGGCAATGTGAAAACTGCAACAAAATTCCCACATCACAAATCACTGTAGTACTTAGTGTGCACTATATCAATAAAAAGATTAGCTTACTTATAGGAAAGGGATGACAAAGTCCACAATTGTGTAAGGCATGAGAAAAATGAGGTTCTGTTTCAACTAAGCTAGCTAGTAACAATGTCACATTTTAACCCTCCACTCCTCGGGTACAGTAGAAGTCTTGCGAATGAATATTATCTTATGTGCAGCGTTAAATTAGTGCCATTAGCCTTGTAGATCAAGCCTTTGAAGTCAAGAAGACATTTTGCTATTGATTTCCATGGAGCCAGGATTTCATATTCATTTCCAATGACTATTTATTTCAAAGCATCATGAAAAATTTCTGCTTAGAAGCCCAGAATAGAAATGTGAAACAGAAAGGTATGGGAAGAGGAATTTCTCCCTTGGTGTGAATGCTGCGTCTTCCAGTGCCATGTCAACTGTCAGAAATCTATACAGCCTTTGAGACAGCTCTACTGGGACTAACAGATGTATTTAAAATACTTACAGAAATCAATTCTAATGGCTTTCCAGGAGTGGGGAAAGGAAGTGACAGTCAGATAAATGTCCCAAGCAAAGCTGAAGCAAATACAATTGGAGTTGGTGAGGGGGAAAGAGGATAAACTTACATGTGAAGCAGTGCAATGTTGTAAAGAGGAAGAAAATCCAATACGTATCCCATGCAAAACTAGGTCTTCAAGGTTCATCAAGTAATGGTTTGACTGAGTGAGGCAGAGCAATATGGGAGAGGGAGAACTCAGAGTCTATTCCCATTCAGCAAAAAAATGTCTCAAACTCAATGGTTTTATCAGTTAACCATTTTTAGGCATTCTATGATCTAATGGTTAATTTCTAAAAGGTCCATTTTCTATCACTCAGAAATCATATTTTGCATGAGAAAGAGAGAGTCAACAAAGAAAAACGTACCAGAAGTTGGAGGGGGGAAAAAGCAGTATACCTGGCCAGGAACTGGTCACAATAAAATGCACAGGAAGGAGCGACAGATGCAGAGTTCTCAGGGGCTGCAAGCTGGGCAAGAATGGGGTGAAATGATGCACAGTAAATGAAGGGAAAGAAGTTCCTCAGAGCAAAGATTTTCCCATGTATTTGTGAGTATGACTTAATCGAACAAATTGTAATGAAATGCTGAGAGAGATCATACCCTCTCTGCATGAACAGTCTGACTGAACAGTCCTGCTTCTTCTATGACAGCCCAATCAAGGCACATTAAATTGCAGGGCCAAATAAATCAACAGATAAGACACAAAATTTTATTCTGAATACATAAAAGGAAAGATCTGTTTCAAGAAAGCATATTGTTCATGAAAGCATAGGATGTTCAAGAGAGTTTACATACAGTTTTGTATTTGTTCTAAATAAAAAAAAAAATCATTTTTTTCTCTGGTATTTCCATAGCCCCTGGGCTCATTTTTAGTTTGTAACCAAGGACTCAAATTAGCTGGGAAGAGTCAAAACAGGAATTCTTATTTCTTTGCGTATTTCCTTCCAGCCAGCCTACACAAACCCAAGAGCAATTCATTGTTCTAACGAGAAGGAATAGCTTTTCATCTGCGTTCCTCCCCTGGAGGATTCTCACCACGTAGCCCAGCACGTTACACAGCATCAGGCCCTCAGGTTTCTCAGATATATTCAGTAATGCACACACAACTACCTTTTTTTTGAAAAAAAAATGCCCCATTGCAGAAACAGTGATCATAGGAAGGTCAAGTCCCTCAGAAGAGTCACTCTTGTTGAAGTGAAACGGAGTCTGTCCCTGCCTGCCTGACCTAATCCAGCTTCTGACTTGCTGGAGCGCCCCAGTGCTCAGTCACGAATAAACCCAACATGAGCTGCGTTTTGCACATACATAGCCAGTCTGGTGCCAGATGTTCTAAAAACCAAGGTCCTGTTGTCTCAGGGGGATGCCTCAAAATTTTTAAGTGCTTTCTGGCCTGAATTTCTGAGCCTTAGTTTCCCAACTGTAAAATGGGAAAATGTAAAACTGTAAAAATGACCCAATCGGAGATCAGTTTGTCCAATCCGAATCAAAACTGCTTATGCACACTCACATTTTCATTTCATTAGGAAAGCATAGGCATACTTGGTCTTTAGATATGTTTTTACTTTTTGCTTCAAATTCATATTTAACATGGAAAAATGAAACATCTCAAGTTTTCCATTTACCTTTTTTCTTGGCAGAAACTATTCGGGACAAACTAGTAAATAGTTCTGCTTCCTGAAACTGCATTTCGAAGAATGAATTATGTACAATAAAAATGAATTTAATAACATTCTTACGCTTCTTATAAGGAGTTTTTCATCAGGGACCTTCTGGAAAAAGCAATAAAACACATTGGGCAGTATCCTAGTGCCACTGGTGCAGTTACCAGTGAGAGCTGGACTCCATACTTGGATTTCAGCCACCTGGGAAACTGAAGCAGCAGTAGCAAGATGTTAGTCCTAATATGGAATAGGAGAGTCCCAGGGAGCGCAGTGCTTTGCGTGAGGATGTCAGAAGAACGACCAGAGGGAGCAGTCTTTGTTTTGTTTCTCAAGGGAAATGTACTGCAGCCCACTTGAGCCGGGGCTTGACCCCTTCTACTCCGGCTTGCTTTTCCCTCGGCAGTCACCTCTGACCAAAGTCCCTGCCTCTCTGGATCCCCGTCATAGCTCCAGCCTGCTGGATTTGCAATGCCAGCATCTCCCATCCAAGACTCCTGTCCAGGTTTTTCTTCTTTTCTGCTATTTCTCCTCTTTATCTAGCCTTTTTTACTTGTCCTTAACTTATCCCTTTAGACAAGGGTTTAGACATGAGCTAGGGTTTAGATCTCCCCTTAAAAACATCCCACAGAGCTATGCATAAGGAGAGGAGTGATGAAACTCAAGAAAAGAAATTAGGGAGAAGGCGGATAATTATGAGGACACCAGTAAGAATGTAGAAGAAGAGGGCAACTCTCTGACTAAGGCAGAGGCTTAGAACAGCAAACCACATGGGACCCATGTCCTGAAAAAGTCCAAGTTTGGCTCTTGTCCAAGGACACAGTGTAGCAGCTATATGCACGGCTGAAGGAAAACACCCAAGTAAAATAATTACTCTGCAGTTGTTGTTTTTTTTTTTTTTTTGAATACTTTTGTTGTCTCAGGGACACGTACAGGGTCTTTTCTTCACCCTAAACTCCACTGCCCAGCTGGACCAATGTCCTGTTTTTGGAGTCATGCTGAGCGCGTGGATGAGTTTGCCCCTCCACTGAACCCCAGTTGCTCAGCAGCAGCCACATTGCTTTTAACCAGAGCTGAACTCTGGAGAGGCTCCTCCACTGTCCCACGTACTCTCGTGCTGCCCTGGAGGGACCCCTTCTTGCTGCTCACATTTCTTCCAGCTCTGCTGCACCAGTCAACATCATTCCTGGTGATGACCCTAGGCGGTCATCTGATTGATGACAGACCACCTGCATCAACAGGCTCCAAGTGAAGGCTGAATTGCCCCCACGGTTCTTTTCCACAGTAGTAAGAAAGCACTGTTGCTCCTAAGTACATAGCTTGAATTTCCCCACATCCAGCTTGAATTTCCCCACATGCAACAGGCTCCTGGCCTCAATACAGGGACAGTGATGGAGCACAAGCTGCCCTTATGGGGCCATCCACCTCCAGCCATGGCCATTCCCTTGCTTTGTCTTGCTTCTCCCCACTTCTCCCAAAATTTCCTTATCATCTTTCCTGCCTGTAAGTAGCTTCCCATCTCAGCGACCATCTGGGCCTCATGGCCCTCATTGCATCCTGCCCAGCACAGCACTTGCTCCACTCTGGCACAGTTTGGGAGCTTCCTCCTCACCTGCCCTCATGACACTCTGTATGTATGTATGTATGTATGTACGTGCATGTAATAGATATGACACAGACATCTGCACCAGATGGGCAGGTCCCCTTGGGTGCAGGTCCAGTGACAAGCCATTCAATTTTCAGGCCGCTTTCTCCTGCAGAACAGGGACACTGAGGCTTCTCAGTCCAAAGGTTACTGGTTTGGAGCTGATTTGCTTATTCTTTCAAGTAGCAAAGCAATCCTTTTCTCCTAGTTTTTTTTTTTCTTTTTTTCTAAGTAAGCTGGATTGGTTTTGAAGAGACAATGTCTTCTATAGACAGCAAGCCAGCTGGAGGCAGGCATTAGCAGAGGAAATTTCTGCAAAAACAAATAAAGTTATAAGCATGAAAAACAGCCCTCTAATTTGAACTGGGCGGTGTCTAAGCAGGTCTGCAACCCTCACTGGTGGTACAAGCAAGAGCCCCATCCCCATCGGGTTTGCTGCCAGCCTGGCTGCTTGCTATTGTTTGACTTGGGATTTTTCTTCTCCCCCACCTCATGGGTAGCTTCTCAGGGGCTTTTAAAGGGACTTTATCAATGGCTGTTTTGGAAAGTCAAATAAATTATGTCAATCAGCTCCCTTGGCCAGTTATTTAATGGCATTTTTGAAGAATTCCATTAGTTACATTAAATATGATTAGTTTTCCATTTAGATATAATGTTCCTGTTCCGTATAAGGGTCATATTTACTGATGCCATTTTGCTTCTAAGTTAGCAAGGTTTTCTGTGCTGGCAGTATGCATGCCTGCATACTTTGGCTGGGTTCAATTCATACAGTGATGAGGGCATGGTAAATACCTAGACAAATTAATAATGTAGCACTGAAGAGGAACAGGAGTCAGTTAATATTAATGTTAGTATGAAAACTGTCTAGAGCAGCAGACAAGATAATTTTTCTCATTGTCAGGAATAAAGGGAAATCAGCAAGGTCCACATATAGATTGCAGAGGATGGCTTTAAAAACACTACATTATTTGAAAAAAAAACACATCCTTATAGTTCCTCTTCTTTAAAGAAATAATCAGTGCTATTTCTATCTCTCTGACTTGGTAAAGAAACTGGAGCTATGACCTTATCCCCGAGCTGTCAATTTGTGTTGACAGACCTTGATGAGTATAATCACAGAGCACCTAACCTGAGTAGAAACTGAAGGAGAAAAGTTAAAATGAAAACCTAGTATTGGAAAGAATTGATCAGCCTTCTTTCCTTTTCTCTCTGGAGCCTGCTCAAAGCCCATTTATTGGAAAGCCTGATGGCAGCACGGAGACTGCAGGCCTGGTCCGGGCTCGCCGCGCAATGCACTTAAATGATTAGGGAATATTGGAGCCCTTGGCTGGAGTCAGCTGCTGCTCCTCGAGGCGCGGCGCTGGCTGCCAGCTGCACATCCGAGCGGCTGCGCAGCCCTCAGCCCGGCCACTTAGGCCCGAGCGCCGCGCAGGAGCCCGCGCCTGATCAATAGCACCGTCCTCCGCTGCCGAGCCTAAGAGCTAGGGAGACCGCTTGGTGCATACGTGATGACTAGGATTTAATTATACATCAGATTGATTTTCAATTAGGACTCCGAGGAGCTGCTTGCCAGAGGTTCAAGTTTGTGAGAAAGGCCCTGTGTCTCTCTCTCGAATTCTTTTCTCCCCATATTCCTCCCTGATGTGGAAAATTTTACCAACTCTCTACCTTCGACTCTCTGTCTGAGGATAAACAGCTTAAAAGTTTCCAGTGCTAATAATGAGAAGATCAGCCCTATCTAAGACTGAACTTATTCAAAGTTGGAAGAGCAACTTTTAAGATGTAGAATAATATTAAAAGCTCTAGCTGTAATGGGCTTTTTTTTTTTTTCATGAAAGTTTCCCAGTGCTGAGTTAAGAAGCAGAACTTACCTTTAAATCAAGGGGGTTGATGCTGGGCATAGCACCAAAGAAGGCTGAATTTACTCCAGACTTTAAAAATGGTAATGTGTGACTAATAAAATATTTTCATTTTATAAACCTATCTAAACCCAGTCCCAGATGAAGCTCGGAATATTCTTAATACAAGAGTAATCAAGTAAAGCAGAATCCAAAAGTTTTCATGAAACCCTCATAGATCAGCTTCATTTCTTTTATAGATACTCTTACGGATAGCCATTAATATCAGGGATTTTAATTGGACTTTCAGGAAAATGCAATCAGTATGTGAACTGTACACAGTGTTCACAGTTGAAAATTTCTAATGAAAAATTGGAAATTGAACTAGATTAATGGGGGAAAAAATGTTAGTTAAGTTTTTATGCTCATTCTAATCTTCTTATCCCAAAATAAGGAGATGAAGTGTGCCAATAAACTCACAACGACATATTTTTAATTTAAACAATATAAATTAGAGGTCTTCAGAAACTACAAAATGTCATGTAAAGCACAGGTTTGCAGTTTCTTTTGGTGTGTGCTGAAGAAAAATCCTGAGCAAATGAATAAAGGACAGCAATGCGATAGCACTAAAAAGGGCTTGGGCTCTATTTAAATTTAAATTTTGTAGGTTTGTTAACTCCACATTGCAGCAGGCTTGAGAATGATCTCATGGTGCAAACATGTGTGACCTAGTCATCCCCATGTACAACCTGGGTGACTTGTTACTTGCATGGGGCAGCCACAGACTTGGGACCATCCCTAGGAGGGCACCAGAAGCATCTGTCCCAATAAGAGCACGGGCACAGCCAACGTGTTGGGTTGCTCTCCTCAGGACCAGTACAAATACAACGAAACCAGGCAAATGCATAGAAAGACTATCTATCACTACATTATCACAGAAAATCCTGAATTCTAGAGAAAAATCTGTGATTTCCATAAAATACAATTTTAATTAAATGATTAAAATTGTATTTTATGGAAATCACAGGTTTTTTTTGTTTGTTTGTTTGTTTGTTTTGTTTTTTTTGTATTTTTACTGGAACAAATTTGTACTTCCAGAAAGATGCTCCTAAAATAAAGATATGGTGAACAACAAGCGAAGGTGAAGTCATTCTTTAGTAAACTTACCAACAGTTCAATAT
>JAVCKT010012752.1:0-22305 GCA_032273925.1 Rhynchotus rufescens | reverse complement strand
CAGAAGGATGAGACCAAATTCAGGGTTGTTTTTTAATTATTTCTGTAGAGGAACAGTACCCAGGGCCTAACTGGCCCAAACTAAAGTTGAGTAGCACCAACATCATTACCGTAACAGGGTTTACAGAAAATATATGTAGCAAAATCGTTTACAGAGAGGGGAATAGGAATCCCTTTCTGACTGTTTTTTTACCATTTATTACTACTTGCTTGATGGAAAATAATGCAGGGCACTGCATGCACATAGCAAGTGTATAGTATGTAGCTTATGTACATACTACTGCCTCTCTGCTCTACTTTCTTCACCCTTAGCACAGTGCCCCTGGGCCATTTTTCTATGTAAAAATATTCTAGAAAATAGGAACATACAGCCGTGTCTGTCCAAAAACAGTAAATAAAGCCCAGAAACACACTGAAACAGGAAGCAAATTTGTCAATGTCAGGGAGACTTGGGACAAAATCAACTCCTAGAAGAGATTAAATTGGCATATTCAAGAACATAATGCCAAACTATCCATGAAATAAAAGTCTTTCCTCATCTCTGAGAAGAGAGGATAAGCAAGAACATGCAATATTGATTATATTATTAATCAATTTGGATAAGCTTTGATTAGCAGTCATACCTCAACTCTAAAGATAAAGAATTACCTGGAAGTCCAGGTTGACCTTGGGGTCCTCTGTCTCCTTTAGGTCCCTCCATTGCACTTCCTGGTAATCCAGGAAGACCTTGGCTGCCTTTAGGGCCTGGTGGACCTGCAAATCCTGGTTCTCCTTTCAGACCAGGGATCCCTGGACTTCCTGGGGATCCTGGAAAACCCACGTCACCTTTTGCACCTAAAATGTGAAAGAGCCCCCCAAAACATGGTTAGAATAAGGACCACCATCACCAAAACCTTCTGCCTTGTTAGGCAGAAAATACAAAAATACCGATCATGCCTATATGCTCAGAAAAAAATGCAATTGTTCAGAAAAACTATTATTTTCCACTCTCCAGCATAAATCAAGAGTGGAAAGAGTGGAATCAAATTGGATATTATCTGATTGGATATTATCTGATTATCCAATATCATTGGATATTATCTGATATTGGATATTGGATTAGCTGATAAAGTTAAACTGATCACCTGGGTATTTTCATTCACTGTAAAAATGGGTGAATATTCAGCATCTTTTTATCAGATCCTTCCCAAGGAACAAAGCCCCCAGATCCTCACTCCACTACAACGATCATTGTCACATCCAAACAACGGATATTTTACCCAAGCAAGCAAAACAGGACTTGTTCCTGAAGAAAAAGTGTGTATATTTTCTAAGATCTAGATTTAAACACTTAGTACTTATTTTTAAGTTTGAACAAAGTTGAACTTTACTTTTAAGCTTGAACAAAGTTGAAATTTAGATCATTACTGAGCCAAAAAAGAATACAGATTAGCTAGTATAAGTAAGAAATAGAATGTAAAAAGCATATTTCCCTACTTTTTGCTTAAACAAACCCAGGCCTTTAAATTCCAGACTATCTTTTTGGAATACAATACTTCTGGAAAACAAATGATTCAGTTAAATGCTTATATATACTGAAACCAAGTATTTTTAAAAAGAGCTGTGCTGACAAAATGAGATGGATAGAGTGAGTTCTCATAATGTAGTGTTTTACATGCATTATTGAGATAGATAATTATTTTAACAGACAAATTGTCTAAACCTAACATTACAACTTTCTCAGTAATTTCATGGCTTTCAATTATTCTAAGAGGATAAACAAAAGACATTCTAAAATTCTGGTTCATCACTTTTGATTATCTGCACAAGTTTTCTGGATTTAAAGAATAAGCGAACACAGTGAGGACACTGATATTTCAAGTTAGATATACTCCAAACTCTGTCACATCATAATTATACAGGTGGGTTAGTTGAATCATTTTTGTTTTCTGGATGCTTAAAATTGAAACTCCTTCAATTGAATATAATGCCCTTTACCAGTAGCAGGTTGATGTATCTTCATGCATGTAGAAAGTGTCTCTGGTCCTCTACTCCTTAGGACATATCTACATGATAACATGGAGCATGGTGCATGCTGACACCTTGAGCAAGCTTTGGCTTGAGCCAATCAAGCCATTCTCACTGCACAGTGACACACCTTGTGAAGCACAAAACTGTGCCTGTACCTAAGCTTGTAAGTTCTGAGTCCAGGAAATACGTGTTTTTGTTAAAACCTCCTTTGATCTCTGCTCAAAGCCACTATCTTTAGCTATCTAGTGCCTGTAGTCTCACTAGGCTTTGACTTTTGAAAAATTAGTAGGGAAACAGAAATATTTGGAATTCAAAAGCACAGCACACAAATAGGGGAGCTGTTTATATTATCTCTTCACAGCAGAGTTTGCAGTAAATTCCACATTAAGAATAATTACCCATTTTAGGGCATATCTAACTCATGTCCAAGATGCTGTCATTGTAACAGAAATTAGTATTTGAGCCTCTCAAGAGTTTCTGCTTTCTATGAGAAGGTACAGCATGTAAAAGAATGATGTAGAAAGTATGTCTGAGTTACAGAACTATGTTTAAGCATGTTGGGAAGTTAGCTGCTTGTTTAAGAAGGTGTTTTACCTTTATCTCCCTTTGCACCTGGAAATCCTGGAAGTCCTCTACCAGGAAGACCTACAATATAGAGGTAGCAAAAATGAGAAGACAGACCAGTAGTTACATTTAAGCTGTAATGAGCAAAACTCTATTAGGCTAATATAAAATTTAAATAAATGGTTTATATAAAAGCTCTTTAGGGCAGGGATTGTCTTCATTATGTACTGGCATTGTATCTAGCACAATAGGTCCTGTATGACTGAAAACCCTACCCTAAGAAAAAACAAATCCGCTCCATTATTTCACAGCCAACTTGCAAAGGGAAACAAATGCCAAGACATGTTAATTCTTTAAAGCATTGCCAGCTTTTGCAAAAGAAATTCTTTCAAGATTATACTGATTAAGCACAGTTTTTACTCATCAGAATGCTCAACGTTATAATGATGGATGACAGTCTACTAATTTCATTTTGTAATGTTCCAGTCCAAAGTACCTCAAAACCAGCAATCCCTCTCCCAGCAAAATCCTTTCTGTGCATTTTTGTACCAAATATATATAACATTACAGTCACAGTACCTTGTTCACCCTTTGCACCAGCTGCACCAGGAATCCCATCATAACCTGGTTCACCTTTCTGTCCAATAGAGCCAGCAGGACCCGGAACACCTGGTTCACCTGAAAAATCATTCCCATTTTCATTTGATTTGATTCATAAATAATCAGACTTTTTTCACATATTTTTTTTTCCTTAAAGATAAGTTTAACTTAGGCTTTTGCACCCCTAGATATCCAACGGGGTAGTAAATCCAGCAAAGCCCCATAAACAGCACAACCTACATCCAATGAGATGATGCATACTACAGCCAGTGAACTAGCATGGGGCTTCAGGTTCCAAAATGCTCATATAGCAACAGAGCTTTTTCTTCCCTATCCTATTTGCTCTTTAACATCCATATATTGATGCAAAAGGTGCTGATTCAGGTTTGGGTCTCGTGGATCAACATTGCTGGTTGTAAATGCAATCAAAACCTACATAACTAATGGCAATACCAATAACCAGTCTTGCTGAAAAAGGTATAATCTCTTCTAATAGGACAAAAGAAGTAATAGTTCCATACAACTAGTATTGGGGCTAGACTAGTACCTTACGATTCAGATTTTTCTCAAAAATAGCAGAGTGCTTTTTCACAAACATACAAAGAATGAACAAACATAACACGGTCTATTCAAGCCAATATGAATCTAGAAGGCCACAGTATTTTTTTAGCCTCTACTCAGTAGTTAATAGTACTTTAAGACGCATTTGCTGTTTTATATTTCTTTTGTACCTGGTTCTCCTTTTAAGCCTGGAATGCCACTTAAGCCAGGAAGTCCCTTTTCACCCTTTTCTCCATGGCGACCTGGGCTTCCTAAAGAAAGCAGAAAGATACGAGTTTACATTCTGAATATTTGGTATAAGTTTGTTAATAATTTTTCGTTGCAATTTATTTTTTTTTATTGAAGCATAAACACTTGCCTGGAAATCCTGCCATGCCAGGGGATCCTTTGGGACCTGGGGCACCTGGCATTCCTGGAAGTCCTGCGCTACCTTTTTCACCCTTCTCTCCAGATAAGCCTGGACTACCTGTTCTTCCTGGTTCGCCCTAGAAGTAGTAGCACACATTAAGAAAATCCACATATTAATGCTGTAACAGTATTTCTTATTTGCAACAGTAGGTGCCACATCTCCTTATCAGAGTCATAAAGATTTTTTCTTTTTTTTTTTTTTGATTTAGCATCAAAGTAATTTAGGATGAAATTTAGCATTAAAATCCATTATCAGAAATACTGTCTTTTCTAGCAATTGCTTAATAACATCTAACAATATATGAGAGTGGGAAGTCTTCTATGCATTTTTCTGAAGTTTTTAATGAAGTTTTTTTCATTACAGTTTCATAATTTATTTATTACACTTAATCATCTTTAAAAAAATTCTTTAAGTCTTCAGCAAATTTACTACCACATTAATAAACTTTTTTATATAATTTTTTACTTATGACTAAGAAAAGGAACATGAAACAAAGGAGAATCCTGTTAGAATACTGTCAGAGACAGAATTAACTTATAGATACTATTAAAAAAAGTTCTCTTTTCTGCAATATCTGAGCATTTTGTAGTCCTTTTTGTCTTTCCAGTATCGCTGTAAAAATACAGAAACAATAGTCCAGTGTGAAAATTTGCTGTGTTTGTCAAAAACGTTTTTCACTGTATTTACTTAGCATTTTTAAGAGTTCTTTTCCTTTCTCATACACCTATATATGTCTATGTAAATTAGTCTAGTCTGAAAAGACAGTATAAAACAGAGCTCTGGAGAAAACGGTCCCACCAAACAGAACACATTTAAGATGGTGCACAAATAGTTCCAGTTTCTCTTCAGTTCTTAAAACAAGCGTAACAGAAAATATAACAAAATAGCTTAATGTCCAAAGATATCTTCTAGAATAGATATCTTCTAGATATCTATATCTTCTAGAACTCCCTAGCAATATTTTTATCCTTAGAGGTATAAATACCTTCTCACCAGGAGATCCTGGAAAACCAATTCCAGGAAAACCTGCTGCTCCTTTGTCTCCTTTTTCACCTTTTTGTCCAGGGAACCCTGGTGTTCCTGGGGAACCTGGAATTCCCGGCAGACCCTTTTCTCCAGGTGTTCCTTGTAAGAAAAAAGAAAAATGGGTGTATCAGAGCTAATGGTACTTTGGCAGTGTTGAAAATGCTTCTTTAGTGCTGTATTAGCTCCTCAGAGCTAGAAAAAGCAACATAACTCACTAAAACAGGAAGTAATTTAACTTTTGAGATTCTCTAGAGCTTTCAGATAAAGAAGTTGGTTATTTTGGATTCATAGAACATAGAGGTGCTGCTAAAAATATGCATTGAATGAAAGTATGTGCTAATTCGAACAACTTCTAAGAGGACTACAGTGAAAACAGTATTTTGCTGCAGATCTTATGTTTCCCTTTACTGTCTGTCTTTCATTTTCTCAATATGCTGGGCACAAGGCCACCTGAGTGAAGGCAAAGTCTCCACATTGAAATGGAGGTTCTTCTCATTCTGTTCTTTATTTACTCTCTCCTCAACAGCACTGTTCCTGGCACATTACAGTTAATGTGATATACAGGAACTTGCTGAACTGTTCAGAAGACAGGAAGTGCACAAGAAGCTTAATGCAGTTCCCACATTGGCAGAGAGACAGGCAGATATCACCTGAATAAATGGCTTGCTGTGTATACACAAATTCTATATACGGGCCTTTTTCTACCAAAGTTCTATTTCACATTTGACTACAGAATTCACATGTAGAAATTTAGGAAAACATTTGAAGTGATTTATTTGGATATTGTAGTAGGATTGAAATAGCATTTGAAGAGCTATACTAACAAATATGCTATAAAGCCTCTCATAATGCTCCACATTCAATTGAGGAAAGCTAAAATAAAAAAATCCCAGCTCTCAGTACCTGGCAAACCCATTTCACCAACTGATCCTTTTTGTCCTGGAATTCCTGGATCCCCTGGGTATCCTGGGGGTCCTTGATCGCCTTTTGGTCCTATGGACAGTGGAGAAATTAAAAGTGTGTTAGTTATTGTGGTTGAAAACACCTCACACACATTCCTTCTTTTGATAGCTTCAAGCTTACCTGGATGTCCTGGAGTACCAGGTTCACCATCCTTCCCTGGAATTCCTGGTTCTCCATACTCCCCACGTAACCCTTTTTCTCCTGTTGCTCCATGGTCCCCTAGACACCAAAAACACCAAAGCAGTGAGATGAATTTTATTAAATGTTACTGTAATGCAGTGTAATAGAAAGCTCCTTCTAGTTACTTTTTTATCTGTTGCGTCTCTTTACCAAAGAATGGATGAATCCAAGCCTTATAAATTGTAACATAGCGAGGACTTGAGCAGAACACCTGCTTTTGGGACACTAAAAACACTGTTGAGGTAAGACTGCAAGCTATCACAATTTTGAAGCTGTCTGTGCACATTGCAAGACAAGTTTTATCTCTAAAAGGAATTCAGTGCATTGAAAATGATGCATGTGTGTAAGTTACATTAATGAGCTGCTTTGGAAGTGCCAGACAATACCAAGTGTTAACAGAAAATAATGATTTGATTGTTTTGCTGTCTAAGCAGCTACCAGGGAACATATGTGTAAGCAGCCAAGTCACAGGTAGAAATTTGGTGAATCCCCAGTTCCACCTAACGTCAAAGCATCTTCATCATTCAGAAAGTTCCATCAGTGGCAGACCTTTTGTCCAGCTGAAATACCCCAGCTTTTCAGTCATAGCCCTTTTCTGTTGCATCTAGATGCTGAACTAGTTGGTTCAGTAACTAGATGGTTACTGAAGACAGTTACCTGAAAGTTTTTAGGAGGATTTATTGCACAAAATCTCCAAATGTCCAGAACCAAAATTTTTCATTAAGCATCCCTGACAACTTTCTGCTGAAGAAAGTGCCTTTTCCACAGCTTTTAAAAGGCTCTAGAAGCTTTTAAAAACATTATTGTGATATTCATGCCTAGAGAGCTGGAGGCAGCTAGTAGAACAGGAAAGTTCTGAATATAACTAGATTATTTTTTACCTATTGTTGATAAAAATCCTTGGGGAAAAGAGGATGGAGAGAACATGGGCAGATGTTTGCGGTTTGGAGTCTGTTTGGAACCTAGCTGTCAGGACATCAAGAGCCAGGCTAACCTGCAGGTTGCATGTGCTTAGGAGGGGACAGAGCAGTCACACATGTTTGCAGGCACATCATTAGTGCTGGAGAAATAATCGAAGGACCAAAAAGCTCTCCTGTAGTCATTATTGGTGATTCTCTGTCAAATTAGAAAGGAACCCCCTGGGTTCTGTTCTCCAAGAGAGAATAAACTGATAAAATCTATGAATAGCACTAAACTGGGAAGTATTGAAAGGTGAAAAAGATTAGACTGCAGAAAGATTTTGATGAATTGGTGAGATGGCCAGAAATCAACGCCATGAAATTCAAAAACTACATATATAGTACATACTTGGGACAGAGAAGTCAAAAGCATGAATACAAAATGAGCAACAACTGCACAGGCAACAGGCCACAAGAAAAGGACCAACAATTACAATTGTTGGAAAATTTTTGAAAAGCATATTGTTTCAAAAAAGGCAAATCTCATTCTAGCAGAGCCTGTGTTGTATCACAGAATCACAGAATCCTTGAGGTTGGAAGGGACTTCTAGAGCCCATCTAGTCTAACGCTTCTGCTCCAGCAGGGACAACCAGAGCACGGGGCACAGGGTGGCATCCAGGAGAGTTTTGAAGACCTCTAGAGAAGGAGACTCCACAGCTTCCCTGGGCAGCCTGTTCCAGGGCTCTGTCAAAGTACTTCTAGTACTTAGAAGAGTACTTCTTTAATCTTGTTATATGACCACTAATTACACTTACCCATATTTAGAGACTAAATTACCTTTTTCTCCTTGATCTCCCTTTTGGCCTTTGAGACTAACCATGTCCATGCCGTCCATGCTTCCAGGTTTTCCCGGGAGACCTACTTCACCTTTATCCCCTTTGACACCAGGATCACCTTGTGGTCCAATTACTCCTTTGAAACCTGGACTACCTATACAGAATTAGCACAGAACATCGTAGGGACATATTAAATGTTGCAAAATTTATTTATTTATTTATTTTAGTCAGGACTTCACAAAACAAAACAAAAGCTCTACCAAAACAATAGTAAATGCATTTTTTTCCAACCAAATGATTGGTTATCATTTTAACATTCTAGCTAGCCAACAAAGCTAGAGAAACTTGGCTAACAAAGTACCTCTTATGGTTTACTTTGCTAGCTCATACTAATTTCCCTCACTTGAGGTGGAATTAACAGACTACTGAGATATCAATTCCTGTACAGATTAGACTCATGGCATCTTGGTTGCTTAGAGCTTTGGTGTCTTGTCTTTGCCTTCCTTCTGTCAGCAAGAAGGCAGAGCAAGAGAAACCCACAGAGAATTATGTATTTTATGCCTATTAGGCAGCATTCTCAAGATGGAACAAATGTGTCTCCATTCAGGTTTCTCTTGCACAGACAGATGCTCAGGCTAATGTGTTATCAGAGAACAGAATAATTAAAATTAGAAGGTTGTTCCAGAGACCATCTAGATCAAGCCCCTGCTTAATGAAGGATTAAGGCATATTATTTGCTGCCAAGTTTTGAATATTTTTTTCAGGGACAGATTTTCTCTGGGAACCTGTTCCAGTGTCTGATCCTATAGCTTTTTCGTTTTTTTTTTTTTTTTTTCCCTGAAGGCTGAATCAGTCTTAGTAGTTCCTCTGCAGCATTCCAGATTTATGCCTAGAACACACAGGCAACTTTCAAATCAGCTTGGCAGATTGAGCAAGTCAGTGAGAGGTAGTCTCCAAAAATTATGACCGTCATTTTTATTCTCATGTAGATATTTGATTCAAGCTCATCAGCCTGCTATGCCTCCCTAGATGTTTCTTGTTCTTCCTCCTCACTGGTTCCCAAGTGAGCTATTCTAAAGCTTCAGGTTTTGTGCAGAGTAGCCTTTAGGCTACTGGCAGAAGTCATTGGCTCCCAAGCCTTCCTCATCATGAGAGTCTCCATCAACCACTCTTTGGGGACTAGTTCTTTTTAAACATCTGTCCGCATTGTGAAGTTCTGGCTTTTGACGTTCTCCAGGTCAACCTGTCACTCTCCTGTGCACGCCTCCCTACCTGGTGGTGTACATTTTTTTCCCCTTCTCCTGCTACTCCACTCACCTGGTGACTCTGATGTTCACATCTCTTTAAAGAGGCAGAAGCTTTAGACTATTCATTCTCAAATGAAGACATTTTTTCCTATTAGGTCTTACCTTTTTCACCAGGGAACCCTCGTTCTCCAATTGGTCCAGGAGACCCTGGCAAACCAGGAGTTCCCATAACTCCCATTTCTCCTTTAGCTCCTGAAATCAACATGAAAAAATTGTTAACAGAAAGATGACACAGCAGCATAAAAGAAGCAAGAGAAATTGAATGACTTATGCCCTGTTACATTAGCAATTGAACTATTTTAGTAAAACCGGCAAAAATAAGATGGTCTAATTTCAAATGTCCTGACAGATAAAATATCAGTAAATATAGTATCATGTATCATGTATAGTATCAAAAAGGAGGAAAAAGGCATGCTACTGTGACTTAATAAAATAGTTGTCAAAGATGCGTATTTCCAAGGCCAAAGATTACTTTTCTGAGGGTAAGGATGCTTTACCTGATGATCCTTTTGGTCCAACTGTCCCTTGTGGTCCAGGCAGGCCAGGTAATCCCACAGAGCCTGGTACTCCAGGTTGGCCCTGGCTACCTTTATCCCCTTTTGGTCCTGGCATGTCTAGACCTGGGATACCAGGAAAGCCCCTTTCTCCTTTTATTCCAGGAAATCCTATGAAAAACAGAAAAAAAAATATGTCTTAATATAGGACACAGAACATTAATATGGGTACCCTGTCTATAAAGTATTCCTATGGTTCACAAAGTACATGGTATGTAATTACATGTCACAAAGCAAATTTCTCTAGTAATGGTAACGACACCAGAAAATTCCTCATTCCCCAAGTGCTGGAATCATGTACATATTACATGTACATGGGGAAAGGACAGGCATTTTCTCAAGACTTGCATATGCCCCAAGCTTTGTCTGAGAGGGACAAGGCTGCTGACATCCTCTCTGCAACAACAGTTTATGAGCACCATCTTAAACATCCATTGTCATCCATCTAAGCCAAAAAAAAAAATGCATTCAAACAGCAGAGTGAGAACATTTTTCTTTCACCTGGTGGTCCCTGGGGTCCTGGTTGCCCAGCAGGCCCTGGTGGTCCCTGTGGTCCTAGTCCTGGTGCACCTGGAGAGCCCTGTAAGCCTTGTATGCCGGGGAGGCCAGGGTCACCTTTGTGGAAAGAAAAGAGACATTCACTAAGTGTCCTCCAAAACTACTGGAAATCTGGTTCAAGGAAGACACTACACAGGTGCTTTGGAAGCATTTGGGCAATAAAAAGTCATCTGAGGCTGAAGTACTTCCTGCCTAGGCCCAGATAAAGGGCTAGTGTTTGCCGCTAGTGACTGGCAGGCAACAAGAAGGAAAGGGGCAATACCCTGAGACACAAGCAGTATCTAAATGTCAGATAGACCTTTTGCCCCACCTAAGAGAGAATGACTTTCAAATGAAATAAGAATGCAGAAGTGTGTCTTATTTTTTCTTACTAAATTACCTCGGAATCCTTGCTGACCAGGAATCCCCGGAAACCCTTGCTCGCCACGTAAGCCAGGCATTCCTGGATTTCCCTTTTCTCCAGGGATACCAGCTGGACCTGGTGGGCCTGGTAATCCCTTAGGGCCTGGGAGACCTACTCCAGGTTCACCCTAACCACAAAAACAGAGTAGATTAGGAGCCTACATATCAAACCCAAGAATGTGTTGATTGGCTGTATTTAAACCAATGCAATATACAACTTCTGGGTAGATGTGTAAACAACTTAGAATTCATGTCAACAACTTTGTTTCTTTGTATGCATAAGATAAAATATACGATACAATGGATGTTCACAGGAAAAAAAAAAAAAAAAGAAAAAGTACCAAAACCAGCAGACACCTACTTTTTGACCCTGTAAACCTGGGGCACCTGGCAAACCATCCAGGCCAGGAGTTCCTGGAGTACCTGGCTGACCAGGAGAGCCAGGTTGACCTTGGAAACCTATGGAAACAAAATAAAATGCACATCATTCAGATACTCTGTCTGTAAGTGTCCTCTGTCATTTCTTCAAGTCTCTAAATAAACTATTAACTCCCTCACAGGAACATGTTTAGAAAGTTCTGTTTTACAGTGATGTCAGCACTCAAAAGTCAATGTCTTCAATAGAGATTCAAATTATAAGCCTCATGCAGCTTTTCAGGATAAATGACTGGAAAAGAAGAAATAAATTTTGAGTGAATTCTGTGGGTTCATGTCATTTATAAACATTCCCTCTGCAAAATTATGTTCGCAAAATCTCTTCAGAGAATCCCCTTCAGAGAGGGCTACTCTATGGGTGGGATAACATATTTCTGCCCAATAGGATATCTCTCTGGGTCACATATAGAGGGTGTGAATGCTCCAGTAGGCCCATGGACTGCACTTTGGGAATGCAAAGAAGAAATATGTCTGACATTCAGCAAATTATTTAAAGGTAGTGCTCACAGCACCAGCTCACAGCATCAGCACACACTCAGTAATCAGAGATGAAGCTTCTTCCTCAGACAAAGATCTCAGGAAGTGAGAAATCTAGCTTTACGGCAAATCACAGAACAACAGAATGACTGAGGTCAGAATGGACTTCCTGAAAATGTCTTGTTCAACTTCTTTCTGAAACAGTGTTAACTAGCCTGGCTTCTTCAAGATCTCATTTGGTCAGTTTTGAACATGTCCAGAAACAGGAACTCCAGTGTTTGACCACCTTCATTTTTTTCTAATATTTAAAAGATTTTCCTGTATTTCAGGCTGTGCATATTGCCTTTTGTCCTTTCACTGGGCATTGCTGTGAAGAGTTTGATTCTGTCTTCTTAATTCTTCAGACATTTACCCACATTGATATGATCTCAAGGCTGAACGGTCTCAGTTCTTTCAGCCTTTCCTCATATGACAGAATCTCCAATCCCTTAATTATCCTTGTGGCTCTTTGCTGGACTCTCTCCAACAGGTCATTGTCTCCCTTCTACTGAAGACCCTAGAACTGGTCTGAATAAACCCCAAGCAAGTCACTGGGCAGACCTGTATTCCCCCAAAGGACTTTTGAAAAAAATGTCTTTGATATGCCATTCCTTTCCTGATAGTATCAAAGAGCATACAACAAAGTTGATCTTATCTGTTCATCCTAGTCCTACTCCAGAAGGAAGTGGAGGTAGTCACAGGCAAAAGTCTGACGTTTCTGTTCTTTAAATGTTTCTGATCCTTACTGTTTGCTGGCGTGTGTAATCACAATAAATGAAATAAGTAAGCCAGAGACAGAATAAGCTTGTTCCGAAGCTGACAAAGCTTTGTTGGCTGACAGAGGCTGAAAATCCTTAATGATTAGCAGCAGCATTATCAAATACATCTCCTCAAAGAAGTCAAATCAGATTGTGAATATTTTAGATGCCCCATCAAGCTGATGTATGTATCCTGACTGGTCAGCAGCTATGCAAAGAAGTCTAAACTTACACTTAAAAGACTGGTAGTCTGACCAAATCACTCCCACCACTCTGGGACACAACACAGCTGTTAGCCCTAGCTCAAAGGTACTATAGTTATGTTATGATTTTTTCACAAATCTAAGACAATGCCTCAGCTCTCAGCAAGGTCACCTTCATCTCTCACCAACCTCAGATGCTGTGCTAAGATACTATACAACATCTGTTTAAGATACTATAGCTCTTCCAGTTCTGGCACTAGCCTTGACACTGTCCATGTCTGCACAAATCAGATGTGCCTTTAGAGTTATGGCAACAATGGTGCTTGCATATCTTTCACAAGAGGCTACTGGATCTTCACAAATTTCCTGCTGCAGCCATGGCTGCATGGCAGTGTATCCCTTCTCCAGATATATCATCTTTGTTAGTTACCTGGATAATTGTATCCTACCTTTGGGTCCTGGAGGTCCAGGGAATCCTATACCTGGCTGTCCAATAGCACCTTTTTCTCCTGGAAGGCCAGGTCTTCCTGGTAGCCCAGGATTTCCTTTGTCACCTTTGAAAGAGGAAAAAAAACCCACAAACGTTATGTCAAAGGCTTGCTCCTGAGGAACAGAACCATTATCAACATCAGAACAAAGATTAAGAAGATACCGTACCCTGGGGTCCAGGGAAGCCAGGTGGTCCAGGAAGGCCGTCTGCCCCAGGAGGACCAGGGAGAGGAACCGTTCGTCCTGCTTCCCCTTTCGCCCCTGTGAATGTAAAGATGTCCTAAGTATGTAAACTGATGAAATCAAATGAGGAGGTTTTACCTAGTGAACAGTGTTACTCAGCACATCCCTGAAAGATTTCTTAAGAAGGAAATCAGAACTTTTAAGAAGAATCAAATCATCCTGTGTTGGCCTAAGAATGTCTTCAAGAAAACTGCCCCTACGCAGTTGCAAATGTACTTTTGAGATTGAACACAGACCTAAATTATTAATTCTTTTTCTTTTCATCTTAAATCCCAGTGATTCCCTAAGCTGTATCACTTAAAAGTATTTTCTGAAGTAAAATATAGCATTACCTGGAAGGCCGGGTAAACCTGGGGTTCCAGCAAAGCCTCTGTCTCCTTTCTCACCAGGTAACCCTGCTGTGCCTATCCCAGGAGGACCAGGAAAACCTCTTTCACCACGGACTCCAGGGAATCCAGGTTGGCCAGGGGGGCCACGTTCTCCTTTCAAGCCAGCTGTACCCTGTTTTTTAGAAAGCATAATTATATTTCTTGCCTGATTGGCAGGACAGGATACGTTTTCCTCTTTGTCTGAACATTCTGCAGCTTGGATTTAGCACAGTGTACTTATCTTGAACACTGAGGAAAGTGGATTCTTTATCACTGAATTCAATGGAAACAGGACTGGGTCCCATGTGGAAAAGCACACAAAAACTATACCTGTTGTACACATGGAAAATCTACCTATTGTGCAGTGCAAGTAACTGGGTCATTTAGGCTAGATCATCAGTGACGAATCTGGGGACAATTTTGAGCTTCACATCCACATAAAATAAAATCCCTAGCGGGGCAAGAATCAGTTTCAAAAAGAAGAAAGTATGCCAGAAGAGAGTTGTATCATATCATAATCATATCTCTTTCACCAACTGCATTCCTTCCATCATCTAATGACAGAAAAAAGGGAGAAGGGAACAAAAATAACGTTCATGTTCACCACTTTGTGGGGCAAGCAGCCCTGCTCTGCAGTTTGAAGTAACAAACAGTCTAAATACTTCTGATTCAGCTGACTTATCTGCACAGTATGTATAATGCATCAAAATCCAACTCAGAAAAGCTTTGCTGTTTAAGGACACTGTTCTTTACTGGTTCCAGGGAAAAGAGTTCTCTTTTCAGGGTGTTAGGTATCCAGGTATGTACAAAATGTGATTCTCTCAATGAGGCCTATAAACCATATGTGAGATATAGGAACATGTGACTTCTGAGCTGAAAGACAACAAGTATAGAACAACTTACAAAAATAAAGAAATACACATACCGATGCTCCTTTCGGGCCCTGTGGACCTGGTAGGCCATCTTTTCCTGGCGTCCCTTCTCTTCCGGGAATACCTGGTTGACCTGGGAAACCAGGATCTCCTTTTTCGCCTTTCAGGATAGAGTCATAAGAAAAATCTCCTGGTTCTCCTTTTGCCCCAGGGCTTCCTATAAGTCCTGGAGTGCCTTGGGGCCCCTGAAATTTAATAAATTCAAATGTCATCAGGGCCCTGTCAAACAAAACTTAAAGAGTAGACCCAAATCAAATAGACCATTAAATCTTCAGTTAAGGGGGTCAAATGAAAATATTTTCCAAGAGAGATCAGAATGAAAAAGCAACTATTACAAAATTCACTGTCTTGATCATCTTATCATCATATCATACCACAGGTTTATCATTTTACATGTTGCACCAGTATTTCTACCATTTACAGAGGAATTGGAGGGTATGACACTGAAAAATTACTCTGAATTTTCAATAGACCGCCTACTGGATTTCAACTTGACCTGTGGTATCAGCATCAGGGTAATCTAGGTTTCTTAAAACTATCTTTTCAGAGCTTACATCGCTCCCTATTCATATGTTCAAAAAGGTTTTGCAAACTTTCCAGGACAGAGATCCCCTACTTAATAATAGGGGGTTGGACTAGATGATCTCTAGAGGTCCCTTCCAACCTTAACCATTCTGTGGTTCTGTGTGTGTGATATTCAGTACTTTCAGAATTCCATTTTTTTGCCTACATATTGTCCAGAATTTGTATGTACTTCTCCCATACAAACAGTATCTGTAATTCCAAGTGAATCTGCTCTGTTTACTAGGCTAGCAAAGCACAAAATTCCCAGACAACATCCACTGCTTACAGCTTATGTGTCCTAAGTATCATGTGCATTCTCCATTTAAGCCTGAACCAGAACACAGTCAACAGCAATATTTCCATTGGGTTTGGCAGGTCCTAGATCAGACTGTGATGCTCTGGCCTTGAACAATGTGAGTCTTAGCACTTCGGTATCTCTACCTGACTGAAGTCTGTGAAGCAAAACAAGCTTAAAAGCATTCAGAACACTACCCAGTCTTTGTCTAATAAAACATATAAACAGAATTTAATACACAATAAAGTGCAAATGTAAAGGTGTGGCAAAATACGTGCAAGGAAAATATCCTAGTCATTTAAAGGCAAAAATGTGTTAGCATGCCCACTTTTATTTTTCTCCATGGTTTCTTTCAGGAAAACAATTTATACTACAGTAAATAAAGTCACTGAGTAACACCATCTTGTTTATCAGGCTGGCAATCCGAAGGGTAATAATTCATCTCAGCTAACACTAGCCTAAAATTCAAGTATCCAGGCTTTATTTTACTCAAAAGAGAGGAATATGTTCCTCAAATAAGTAATTCATATAGGTAAGATAGTTTAACTTCTGAAGGTGCTTTTTACTACTGATGATAGAGGGAGCTTGGAATACTTCAATGTATTTTAAAGTTGGCAAACCTACCAAATGTGAATGTTACTAAGAAGTTATGAGAAGCTACGTTGCCAAAAATGCTCATGTGGAAGGAGGATACACTCCTGAATAAACCAGGCTGGAACAACTCTGACAAACAATCCATCTACTTACATCAGGAAAGGTGTTAACATCCATGTTAAGATACAGGAATATGTATGAATCATGGAATCATAGAATGTTTAAGGTTGGAAGGGACCTCCAGAGGTATACTAATGTCGGTCTTTATAGGAGACTTCAGTGAATGTAGGAACACTTAAGCTAAGTCTGACAAATTCAGCCATGTTAGTGCCCAGTGTTAGGGACAATTTGTGCTGCATTTTTGCCAAGTGCTATGCTTATGCAGCTACTCCTGGCATCCATCCTCACCCACTGAGAGCTGTGTTGAGCTGTGGCAACATAATTTACAACATCGGGACATTGTTCACTTTCACAGCTGTCCTTTATTTCTTGAGAACCACCGAACTTTCCTGCCAGCTATCTGCAAATGAGGTTTCAGAGCCTGAGTACACTACACGAAGTCTCCCAAGATTCAGAGAAACTGCTAAGAAGTGTCGCACGCTGCTGTGATTTTAACTGCCCAGGCTGCACTAGATGGCAGTGCTCTCCCGCGCCCTTCTAATATCGGCGCGCACAGCAGCAGAGAGGCGTGGGGAAGACCCACTGTAACAGGAGAAGGCCAGATCAGCAAGTTTTGCACAAAATCTCATTTCTTGCCCAACTCTGCTGTTTAGCTCACTTAGCTGCAAGGTCAAGTGTCCTGATGAGTTCATATGATGGATAAATAGAGAAATATAACCCGTTTCTGACAGCTCTTGTTTCCCTCATAGCTAGATCCCTGCTTCTTAGTTTATTTTGGCAGGCATATTCACTTCCTAATTTTAATTATATCACTGTGCTGGTCTATTTTTAAACAACCACACTGAATGCTTTTTCATGACATGTCTAACAGGAAATATATACAAAGCATTTGGAAAGGTATTACTTACAGGTACGCCTGGAAGTCCATCAAGTCCAGGTAAGCCTCTTTCACCTTTGAAGCCTGCTTGTCCTGGAAAACCTTAACAGAGAAATGAAAAATAGTATTCTATGATATGTTTCATTTTCTGTGGAGTCTTTATGATCCTTCTCAAAATGTCTAATCCTAGCCTTAGTTACAGTGCTAATTGTCAGTGAAGTTATCTGAGTTTATTAGAGTTCAGAAGTTGATAATGTATTTGACTTATTAGGAAAATACATATTTCAACTCATTTCATGAGTTGAGCACCATGTTCTGAATTCACACCACTATTTAAAAGCATTATTTAAAACATCGCCATGAATGTTGAAACTTCCCAAAACATACTTATTTTTTTAAGCACCACTAAAACAAATATTAAGTATAATATCGCTGTTTGTGAACAGCACTTTTCCAATACAGCAGCAGACAAATTACTTCTTTTGAACATACAATTTAAAGCCAGAACAGGGAATGCATCAATAGGCTATTGCTGTGCCTGGGCACACAGTGGTAAATGCTTTCCACATTATTCTTTTGCTATCACAGTTTCTCTGAAAACATGTGGTCGACAGTTTTCAAAGACACTTCACTGAGACCAGTGTCTACATCCTTAATAATTCTTGTTGACTGGAGTGTATTTGGAACTAGGCCAATAAGACTATTCCATCTTTATTTCATTAGTTTCACATGCAATTTGATTAGATGAGACAGAAAATAATTACATGACGGTTTTGGTTTGGTAGCTAATTTTGCCATGGGTTTTTACCTGCTGGACCTGGTGGCCCTTGTGGTCCTGGCAGTCCAGGAGGTCCTACTTCACATGTGGCACAGGAATCACCTTTGTCACCTAAAAATAAAATAATAATAATAATAATAATAATAATAATAAATCTCTTCATCTCTTCACTTCCCATTAACTTCATCTCAGAATTCACATCTTCAATTGCCATAAACAACTTTATGTACAATTAAGAAGATAATACTCAAGCCTTTCTTCCCAGCTTCTCTTTCTGCCCTGTGTCATCCTTTATCACTTTCTATCAGCGTGCAGGCTAAGTTAAATATATGCAAAGTTTGGGTCAAACAAGTCGATTCAAACACACAGCACACTTCTTTTACTTACCTAAAACTCAGGCAAGATCTTTAGTATCCATAAGCTGTTTATGTAACTAACATTATACACTGTTTCTTTGGATCCAACCCAGTCTCCTCAATATGTGGAGATATCTGTGATATCTTGACAATTCAAAGTCCCAGGGTACAAAAGTAGAAAAAAACCCCCACACGTTAACTATAAATAATATTACCTTTCTCTCCCATCTCTCCTGGAAATCCATGTTGTCCTGGAGCTCCAGGTCTACCTGGTGCACCAGGTTCACCTGGCTGGCATTGATCAATCCCATCTGCAATTGAAGTGCAATAATAAAAAATATTGAAATTTTCCATTGTAGAGCTATTTCTGTGACTGTCATAGGTGAATATGTCTTCATGAACAGTGATGAGTAAAGTTACCATTTTATTTTCCTGTTTGTTTTGCTCTGAAATTTTTTTCTGGGACTTTGTATTCTGATTCCATATATGCTATTTCAGAAACGTCTAAAATAAAATACAGTCTCTGCCATAGGAACAATTTCCACATAAAATCCTATCTTTTAATCATAATTTTCAGCTAAGAAAAGTGCTTTGAATGAAAAATGGATTTTTAACCCTGAAGATAATGGAGAATATTTCTTGAAATCCGAAAGAAAATCATTTACTAGATCTTTTTGTATATAGACCTTTGTTTTCAGCATTTGGGAAGATTTCTTGGTCCACCGTAGCTTGTTAGCAACTAACTTTTCCACATTGCTAAGGCCTCCTGAAAACTATATGTGTTGGAACTGGAATGGGTAACAAAATAAAATTCTTGGCAGAGTTGATACTAGAATAATGTTTATGCTTTTTCTATTTGATATTATGACACAGGTTTTGATTCAATACAATTAAAAACCATTTTGGTCAAAGTCAGTAGTCAAAATTTTTATGTGAAATTTGGCAAACAAATTTAAATACAAATAAGAAAAAAATATTCTCCATTAAAGAAATGTCTGTGGAAGGATCAGAACTAAGCATTGACAGAAAATGGAAATTCTTATTACTAGGGGGGAAGGTATGATCTAGCAATTTAATTCTCTAAGTGTTAGATTTTGTAATGACACAATGGCAAACATAGCAACAACTGTAAAGCAAGTGTTGACCCCATTCTCTTGTAAGATGATTTCATTTTACAATAAAAACTTCTAGTAAATGGAAAATCTTGAGTGCCTTGGTCTATAGTTCTTATATTTTTTCAATGATTATTACAAATATTGGAACTGTAGAATTGTATACTGTGATACTTCACAGCTATCTTTTGTAGTAAGAATATTACTAGCATTTTTTAACTCTTTTTATTGCGAATGTATAATATCTCTGAGATAGCACATTAGAACACAGAAGAAATCAATATATATTATGGTAATTTCTTTGGATATAAAGTATTTGGATGTAATGTAACAGCTCACAACATATTTCTGAATACATTTTAAAAGCACTTATTTAGCAAGGAATCCTTGTCTCAGTCTGGAAATGAGTGGCTTGTTGCATCATGGAACAGGTTTAATTGACCTCAGCTCAGATACATTTCATCTACAATCTAGGTACATCTTTTCACCCACGTGTTCTGCTCATAGCATTTATAGCTTCATCTCCTTTTTCTTTTATGTGCATGCAAATGTTAACAATTTTCGAGACTTCATACTAAAAAGCAACCGAGTGCTTTACCTACCTGTTACGCCTGGAGGACCCGGTGGACCAGGCAACCCAGGAGGACCTGGGAAACCATCTCTTCCAGGAGGTCCAGGTAAAGGGAATCCTGGAGAACCCTTTTCACCTTTTTCACCTCTTTCTCCTGGGACACCAGGTGCTCCTACTCGATCTGGAACAGGTCGACCTTTGGACAGAGCAAAACATACATAAGAAAGCTACCCCTAAAAAGCTAACAATATTATCAACATATTAGCTTCCCTGACTTCTCAGAGCTCAAAGGAAAGATGCTACAGTAAAATCAAAAGGGACTGATCACCTTTTGGTAGGTAGAAAGAGTAACCAGAGGAGCGAACTGAGAATATTTATTATACTTAGAAGCTATTACACTTTTCCTTATCTCATACTAAGCCAAATAAATACATCTTTAGACATAGCCAGTATCTCTAAGAACCTCAGTGAATGCATTTGATAATGCTAACACATTTCTGGAAAGCTAAAATCAAATTGTTTGCAGGAATGAGAAGTAAATAATAAGAGAATCCATTAAATAGTCAGAAGTAAACTGCTTAAGAGCTCCTTTTAGTCATTCATGCAATTACTCTTCAATGAATTATTTTAGATAAAAACTAGACATAAGACTTGACTGTGGAAACAATTTGGTCCTTGAGAAGCATTGCAAGAAGGTATGAAAAGTCACACAAATCTCAATTTCTGCAGGGTAATAACAGACTAAGAGCCACAATTATTCTTGTCTTGTCATGCAGAATTCTTCACACAGTATCACAGCCTATGATATATAGTATCTCCTCCCTAAACTGTGAAAAATTATCTGGCAACTCTCTGACCCAGGTTCACAGTAATTTCATTTTTAGCTCACTTGTCAAGATGGAAAATGCAGGCAAAGAACAAAGTAATATTAATATGACTGGTGGATGTGCTGTAGTCAAGTTTCTGCAGATGATTTGCTTCATTTATGAAAAGCAAACATTGTAACTTAGTTCAAATCCATGTACACGTGCACATACAAATAACAGTAGTGTTATCATGGATGTAAAGATATTGGAGTAGAAGAAAAACAACCCTTTCAGGGAGAAGGAATATCTTTTATTAGTTATTATAGTTGAAAAAAAATCAGTGAGACTTCAGATTTACCTTCATAGAATAAATGGTATTTTTCCTCCCTACAAGCCTTGTTTTATTGTATTTATGCAAATACTCATATAGTTGAAGCAAGAGCAAACCAAATTATTTGGGAAATCACATGCATTCATATACATAGCTGTGCATGAGTATATACATATAGGTACAGATGCACATATTCATATTTTACAAGTTTTTCTAAGCAGGGAATCTAAAACTTCTGGGTCCCAAATACATACCTGGAGGACCTGGGATTCCTTGTATTCCAGGAAAACCTTAAAAAGAAAGTTAAAAAACAGGTTTTCAATTGTCCAGTGAAACAGGCAATGCCAACACCAGTGACCCTTTAGCACATATTATTTAAGCAAGCATCCTACAGGCACTGAGTGCTATCTTCTCCACTATCTTTCATTAGCGGAGTAAGGTCTAGGATGGGGAAATTGGGGAAAGTTTTATCGTTTCCCTCATTCTTTTAATCCCTTATTGGAAGTCTTATAGCCTTATTTACAGTGAGAAAAAGCATCTTTTGAGCAGTATGTAACAAAATTGCAACAATGTAGTACCAACTAAATTAGCGACTGGAACATTTAGTGGTCATTAAATGTTTGTGCCCCAAAGGCACAAAGAAAGTGCAATTACAATTCATTGTAAAAAAAAAACAAAAGATAAATAAAAACATAACTCAATCAAAAAGACAAGACAAAATACATACCTTTTTCACCTTTTTGACCTTTCAGTCCTGGTAAGCCTGAAACTCCAGGGTCTCCTTTTTCACCAAAAGAATCCACTGTTCCAGTATCTATAACCTGAATTATGGGACAATGACTAGAATCCTAGTAATATGCAACTATACTCAAGTTTGCATGTCAATTATCCTGATCAAATGGTACAAGGACCATTTTACTTTATGGTAACAACTTTTAGCAGCTTCAGTCATGCTGCCAATTTCACTCATATGTATTCACTCATATGTATTCACTCATATTCATTGCTGCAAGACACTGCTGAAAAATTACCAGTAGCTGCTGAAAAATCACCAGAAAAAAAAAAAAAAAAAAAAAAAAAAAAAAAAAA
>JAVCKT010012750.1:34907-46456 GCA_032273925.1 Rhynchotus rufescens | reverse complement strand
TCCATTTATCTGATGTATTTCCTCCTTCATTTTTGAGGTCCTGTTTTCTCCCTTTTCATTTCTAACCACCATGTGATTTCTTATTACAATGCAGATCTCATCTAGTTCTCCAACCATATTCTTAAAACTTACTCCTGCAACTAGTGGGAGATTATCTTTTATATTTAGGGGTTTTTTTATTATTATTATTTTTTTTTCCCCTCACTTCTCTGTGCTTGTCTATTTAATACTTCTTTCCCTTCTCTTCCTCATCCCATAACTGAAGGTTCATTTTGTCTTCTCAGTTCCACTTTCAAGGCACTTAGTATCTCTTTTCTCCTAGCTTCCATTTCCATTTTCTTCCATTTTGTCATTCTCCCAGTCCAAATCTTATCCCCCGCATCTTCTTAGCAAAGTCTTGGGAGAACCTTGAGCAGGAAAAGTCTTCACATAGCTTCCTTATTTTGCAGGTCAAAGGGCCAAGAATCTTTTCATCCACCATGGACTTGTCTTTCCCTGTTCTAGCCTTTGCAACCAAAAATAATGCTTTTGCTGTTTCCAGGTTACATATCCCAAGAACTGGCCTGTGACTCTGTTCTGCTTTACAGTCAGAACCGTTCCAAAACACAATGGCCAAATTGTTGCAAGCTCCAGGCAAATATCTTTCCTCAGACTGGCACATTGCAAACAAGATGCAGTGTGCCAATACAGAGTCTCAGAAATCCACTTCAGAACGCATGACTGCTGAGAGTCAGAGGCTGGTGGATGAGACAGAAAAGACAACTCAGAAAACCCAAAGCGATGTCAACAAGAAAATAGGTAATCCTATGTGTTCTGCTAGTGTCAACATACGTTATTTGAGCTATGTGATTAAGATGGACTTAGCAATAGGAGTACATGTAAATGCTGTCACTTGATCTCATAGGAAAAAAAATGAAGTACTTTGAAAATATTTTGAGGTAGATTCTCTGTTTTACAGTAGATAAATTACTGGTCTGAAACACACAGAAAGATATTCCATTCCAGTTTCCAGACATAAGGTTGCAAAACTCTCTCTGAACATTACCCTAGAGCACTAAATCTTCTCCACTGAGGATGGGATCTATTTCTATCCTTAGCCAAGGCCTGATCCACAGTGCACTGTCATAGAAGATGGGCTTGTACTAACACTTATTCGCAATTTTCAATCTGCAGAACAGAGGCTGGAAGAAATAAAATTCTGGAAGCAAGAATTAGATGACAAGCTCGAACAGATTGTTAATGAGACAGAGGTACTACTGACTTTCAAAACCAGGATAGAGAAAGCCTTAGAAAGATGCAAAGAGCCACTTGTCATTGCTCAACAGTGTCTCCTGAACAGGTGAGATGAAGAAAGAAAAGCATGAAAAGGAGAAATAATACAGATAACGAGCCATTAACAAATAATAAAAAGGTGGCAAACTAAAGTCTTACCTCTCTTTGTAGTAGAGTCACAATCTGATCTGTGTGGTGTAACACTGGGGAACCAAGACTATAATAGATGACTGTTTCCAGTGTAGCAAGGAAAAGGCTTGGTTATGGAAAACTGGACTTCACCATATTCAGTTAACTGCAAACACTTACACAATGTGACTGATGGTTTTACCTCCTGTTCTTTAGGGAGAAGCGAGTTGGGATTGACTTGGTCCATGATGAAGTGGAACAGGAGCTGCTCAAGGAAGCTGAAGTCATAAAAGGAGTTATTGTTTTGCTTGAACGTACATTGGCACAAACCAAGGAGCAAATCAGGTGAAGAGCCAAAGAGCTTAACTGACCACTGGGTAGCTGAAAAGCAGGACAACATCTTTCCTGGAATCTCTAGGAATTAGGCTGAACATGGGTCCAAAGTTGCCTTCAGAGCTAAACAAGTTGTAGAAGCTCAGTTTAGTTTATCCAGCTGACCATTATTAGTAGGAAATTAGTTTTAATTAGAACTGAAAGTACTAGCACATGATCCTTGGTGATCCAAGGATCCAGAGGATGCCTTTAATTACAGTGGGAATTATACCATCAATTCTGCAGAGGCAGCATCCTGCTCTAGATCTGTAGGCTTTGCAATCAACGATTCATACATGCAGAATTCCAAAATTTAGACATTTTGATGTCTAATGATGTAATAGCCATTTGCACTGCCTATCATGCCTGATCATTTGGACAGCCTTAGTGCTTAGATACTGGCTCATTGACCGCTGTTAAGAGCTGGATAAGACTGCTGTTTAGTCAATTTATGTTCAGAGTCTGGTCACTTTCCCTTCTAGACTGAACCGTTCAGCAAAGTACCAGCTTGAAATGGATCTGAGGGACAAGTTCACAGCCTTAATGATTGATGATTACTGTGCTGGCTTGACAAACAACACTCCTGATATCAGATATGCTAATAATGCAATGAAAATGGAAGGAAAGTAAGTAGTGATTTCAGTGAACATTCATTCAGCTCATACAGCTAGTATGCATTTTATGACAATAGAACAATTAAAGTAATTGTATGACAGATTATATGTCCATCATAGTATTTTTTTATACTGTCCAATACTTCAGTGTCTGTGTAATATGCGGGGTGGGTGCGGGGAGGTGACAAAATTAGCAACTGAACAGGGCTGCATGTAAGGTGTAGGTCAGGTTGAGCTGGGAAAGGAGCATATCTGTCACATATGCAAATGATGGCTACAGGGTTATACATACAGCCAGTGAAAACAGGGACCTTTTGAGGGTCTTTCCAAACACCTCCTTACAAGCCACTGTTTGGACCTTCTACTTTTGGGTATACAGGCAGATGTGGCTTCCCAACAGTTGCTCCAGCCACATAATTATTAGTGACTACTTTAGTGCATATGTGAACTATGAGAGAGTAAGTAAATGGACTGTGTAAACAGTTACCTGCCATTAAAAGCAACTGCTTAATCTGTCAATAAAAGCATCATTAATGAAAGGTGTCCTAAGAAATACTAGTTATCTGGGCACCCCTGCAACTAAATCCCTCATCAGGAAAAACAAACAGTGTAACAAACTTGCTTGTGACTTTGGCCCACTGGTTTGCATCCTACCTTTGCTTCCTCTGAAATGTTTGAGATAGAGAGTCTTTATTTTTATCTGTAAAATTCCCAGCACAGCTGATGCTGGTTGGGGCTCTGCAATTCATCATAGTGCTTTGTTGTTCTTAACACTAATACTTGGATTTTGCGGAGTAATAGGTATAGATTTATGAATTCACAGATAGTCTAATACTGACAGCTGATGACCTTTCATTTTGTATCTCTTCCAGTTCTGTGAGCCTTCAAGACTGGATTGATTTTTCAAATACAAATATTGAAAAGGCTGACAAACAGAGAAACAGTTCTTTGGCACTGAGGGCACTGATTGACAACATCCTCTCCCAGACAGTAAATGATGTGCGCAAGCAATATGAGACAGTAAATGCTGCTTTTAGACATAGGTTGAAGGAAGTCAAAGATGCAAAACAGAAGCTAGAAACACTCCTCGCAATGGTGAGTGGTAGGTGGGTCAGTCAGGAGAAATGGTGGAAACAGTAGAACAGGGTCATCAACTTGTTCTGTCAGTTTCATGAGTTATTATTCTTTAAAATCTTCACCTTTGCAAGATTTTTTTTCATGATTGTAATGCAAAATCTACAAGCATAAAGAAACAGGAGCAATCTACCTCAAATAAGATATATGAAAACTGAACTTTAATGTGAATATTGAAAAGTTAATTGCAGAGTTTAAATCCCAACTCTTGCTCACTTCCTTTCCCATAAAGGAATAATAATCCTTATAAAACCTTTGTAAAGTGTTTCGATGAAATACACCTTAAAACACTATGAGTTTTACTGTGATTGTTAGTACAAAAGCTAGTAAATAATATGTTGATCCTCTTACTTTAAGAGGCAGTGTGCAGCAATTCCTTCTGTTGGGTTTTTAAGGTGATGGATGAGACTGCTTCACAGGAGAAGAACATTGCAACTTTAGAGAAAGCGATATCTAATAAAGAAGGACCCATTCAAGTGGCTCAAACTCGCTTAGAGGCAAGAACGCATCGTCCCAATGTGGAACTGTGCTGCGACACAGTGCAGAACAGGCTAATTAGTGAAGTTCAAGAAATTAAAAACAACGTTCAGAGGTAAGGAGGATGATGAAAGAGTTGGAAATTTGTAGAATAGCTTATTGTTTTTCATTGTTTTTCTTTTTTCTTTTTTTTTTTTTTTTTAGGAATGGGACACTTGAGGGGAAGTTGTATGGCTATTTTTCTGTGTGAATCTCCTTCTGCGGGTTTTTCACTAAGTTTCTTATCCTATATGAAAAATATCCATGTTTTTCAGCTGTCTTTATTTTTTTCCTCTTCCCCATTAGGTTAAAGGACACATTGGCACAAGCTAAAGCAGAGCTGAAAGGTCTGAGCCGTCAACAACTTTTCTTGGAGGAGGAGATCCAGGTCAAGGAGAATACACTGTACATCGATGAAGTGCTCTGCATGCAAATGAGGGAATCTGTTTCCATTAACAACATTTGAAACTGTCACACTATGAGGCTCCATGTGTTCTAAGACATTAGCTTCTGCTCAGAGGCGGGGGGTACAAAGTTGGAGTCAACAATGCACTACAGGTTCTAGTTTTGTGAGGGAATTAAAGGACACTTAGCATGCCCAGTTCTCTGTTTTACAGATATCTATACTCCCCAACATTTGATGAAATCTCTCATTCAGCAATAAAGTTACAGAGTAAGAAGGAACATCCCTTCCTCCTGATCGTTGAGTGCAATCCCTGGTATCTTTTGCCATGGAGTCTAGAATTTGTGGAAGCTAGAGTAGGAGTTCCCTCATAAGCTGGTTATTAGAAGGCTGCAGAGGGTAGACCCTTAGAACTAGACATGGCAGGTTTTAACAACTGGCAAAACAGTATATATCAAATGTAATAGTGAAAAATGTCTTAGTGCTGGGAAAAAAAAAAAAAAAGCAAATGCAAGAATAAATAATGGTGGAGACGTGGAAGGCCAGTTCCCAAGTCCAACATTTTAATTCGTAGGATTGTAAAATTGTCCCTTGCATTCCTCTTGTTCTAATGGTATCTCTCTTTCAGCATCATTGCTGAAAAGATTCAAATGCCTTACTAATATGCTCCGAAGGATCGGTTCATCATTTGCAGGTGTGACTGGATGTTTTTCTTTCTCTCTGTGGCTTACACCATTGGGTAGGTGATGACAAAATAATTAAGCTCTGAATCAATCAGGTATTTGAACTTCTTGTAAATATCACGCAACAGCCGATCCTCCTCACTGGTCTCTTGTCGAGTTGTGTAAATCCTGACCTGTGTGCATGAATGGTAGTCATGTCTCTCAGCTACATGGTTCAGCCGTTAAAACTGGTTGCAACAGGCAATCTCTGTGACTAGGAAGGAAGCTAGAGGAGCTAAATTGTTTTGAGTTTGAATCAAAATTCCAAGGTTGTTACTCTGTTTTCACTCTGGGCTGAGTGAGGATTCAGACTTATCTTCTGCCAAAGAATTCTGGAGGAGAGTAAGACTCCTTTGGCCCCCAGAACAGAGACAACCCTGTGATCTGTGAGAGATCTGTGAAGATCTACTGAAGCTTTAGTCTGGCAGGCAAAGCATTGTGAAAGCATGATTTTCTCTAACTACTACTGTAGCCTGGTGTCAGTTCAATACAGCATCCTTTTTTTTCAGTGAGATATATTTATACCCTTTTGCAGTTTCCTGAGATTCAACCATATGCTTCAAATTAAGCAAAGACCCAAGCACTGGGCCTAGGATGGGACTGGGGATCCCTAGCTTGAACTGAGCGGTGGCAGAGGACCCTACGCCTAGCAAAGACTTGTGCAATAGCTGGGGTCAGTTAACTTTAATGGTATTCTGTGCATGCCTAAATTGGAGAGCCTGGTTTCTGTGAGCGGCAGTCAGGATCCTTGCATATCACGCTACGATATAATACAGGGAAGGTGATTCTGTGAATATTTTCATAAATGACCTTTACATGGGGGCAGGGAATCTTGCCTTTGGGGATGGGAGAGAGGAAAAGAATAGGAGCTTTGCAGCACCGGTTCTTACCTTTATGGTAGTCAAAATGCATTTCTTTTCTGAACGGTTTTGTAGAAGCTTCTCCATAAAGGTGACACTAAGAAATGCCCAGACTTTCAAAAAAAACAGCCTCTTGCATGATAAGATAAGCTGTAGCAGCTCATCATCCAGAAGTTCATGGTCATTGTTTACTTCAAGAGTTAATTTCTTGGAAAAAAAAAAAAAAGAGAACACTGTTAGTACTTGTACAGCTCAACAAAGCTTGTTATCCAAAGCACGAATAAGCAAATAAATCAACAATGGCTTCTCCAATTTTACCAACAGAAGTTATTGTCAGCTGATCAATTCTGTACATTGGCAATAGCAGAGAATCACATTTATAATTACAATAGCATATGCTATCATAATTGCCACTTTACCATTAAGATGGAGATCTCTTGTGCAATGCACATCATCCTCAGACAAACAACTTTTAGTACCATCCAGAAGGTGCTGCACCCACAGCTCATGCCATCTTATTACTTCATGTTTCAGAAATGATTCCAGAAAAAAAAAAAAAACATCTAAAGACAATTTCTAGAGAGCTTTGCAAATCAGTGGTATTTGCTGGAAAGTCTGCAGTGCAACAGAACTTAAAGTTATGAGGCCATCTGCTTCCATCAAGCATGCACAGGATGGTGCTTATTAACAAAGATCAGCTTAGAACAACTTTGGCATGTATCTTAACATGGGCATCAGTTAATTCACACATGCTGCAAAACATTTGTACATTGCCAAAAAGGAGCAAAACCCTAAATGTTGTTTCAGGCAGCCTACAGTCCTGTAAACAAAACATGTATTTTCCTTATATGCCACTTCCCTACAAAAGGGCAGATTTCAGAAAATAAGAGAGGATAAGGAAGTTAGGAGGGCAATCTGACACTAGCCTGACATTAGTAAGTAGCAGCATGATGGGGATTTTAATTGGACAAAGATGGTTACTGGGGTGCAGAAATGACTGTCTCTGATGAAAATCACCTTCTGAACATAGAACTCCTGTGGTTAGGCATTCCCATTGATGCCTGCCATTAGGCAGAAGGCCTGTAAGAGTATGAATATTTGCTGAGGCCCGTGATATCACAGTAAGATATTACTACTGCCCCCCTACCTGCAGAACATGTCTGTAGGCTGGGAGGAGGTTGACGAGGGTAGGTCTCATTGTCCAGTCTGGATCACTGAAATAGCAGCTTCGTAAACTGATGCTCCTGACTGGGATCTCTACTAGCAGGATCCTGGCTAGGTGATCATGCTTCATGACTCTTTCAAAGAAGAAGTTCACTTTCAGTTGGGGAGCTCTCTTGGCCAGGTTTGCCCATGACATCCCCCAGACCACTTGCCCATGAGGGTCATGGATGTGGCATTTGATATTCAGGGTACAGAGAGAATGAGCACTGTGCTTACACAAGATGTCCAGCAGTTCATCAGAGATGCAGTTGTAATTGAAAGTCAGGATGGCTAGCCTTTGGAACTTAGACACAACTTGGTGGAACAATGTACTGCTGTAGATGGGAAGGTGGAGGCTAAAGAAATCTTCAATATTGACTTCTGATATAAAGCTTTTGTTTCTCAAGTAGCTCAGAGAATTTAGAAGCTGACAGCCTTCCTCCAATGTCACTCTTGCTCCTTTTAAGTTGAGATAATCAAGATGTTTGCCCATTCTTTTCAGGAAGGTTCCTAAGTTCTTTATAAATTGAGCCCTTACCATGCTTTTCCAGACAACACGGTCTAACTCCAGGTGCTGGATGCTCAGGGATACGAGGCGGCTGTTGCATTTACCCAAATGTGAGAGAAGACCTCTCATAGTGACTTGAAATTTTCTGGTCAAGACAGCATTGTAAGGATTCAATAACTTGATTTCAAGATGTTCCAAGTACTTGCCAAATTTCTTGACATACCACAGAGCAGTTTCAAATTCAAATGTGTGTGCCCTTGATGGTCGACCATTGAAAGTGATGGTTCTGGTTCTCCAGAGTGATCCCGAGTACATGGCTCGACTCCATTTTTTACAGACCATGGCAGCCCGAGATCTGTCCCTGTCATCTAGCCAATGGAAGACATGCCTCAGACAGACATCTGGCAAACCAGCCCAGCAGCTCTGCTCAGGGTCACTGTCATCTTCCATTGAGGGTGTCTGTTTGTTTGCTTGTTTCTTTCTTTTTTGGTGATGAACCAAGCCTAGATGAAGAAAGCTATGGCTAGATTACATGTCATTTCTAACCGAATAGTCTTTCAAGTGAAAAGCTAAGATTGCTTCTTCACATTCAAAAGCAACAATTCCTCCTTTGCCTCTGTACTGAAGCTGTCATGATCAAACAAGCTTTTGGATCAAATTGTGGTCTAACCTAAATCAAAACAGGGGGAAAAAATAAGAGCAATGTATGATTTAAAAATAAATCACAGTAAGAACACATCTTTCAGCTTTTTGGCCTTCAGTCTATCTGATCAGTCAAGTCATAGGCTCTAGAAATCTTTGGTAAGCCCCAAATAGTTGATAATTTGGGGCTTGATGCTTAGTTTTTAAAAGTATCCCCTATTTTGGTCTCTACAAAGATGAACAACAGTAAGTAAAACTAGCACAAATGACTCTTTTTCAGCCCTCTGCTCATACAAGATGTGCAGCATCTCATCAAAGCCCAACTCATTTCAATAGTGTCCAGTGACAGGATATGAAGCAATACGCACATAGACACAGAGGAAATTCTATCTAAAAATATGAACACACGTTTTAACTGTGAGGATGGCTGAACACTGAAACAGTTTGCCCAGAGAAACTGTGGAAACTCCAGTCTTAGACTTTATCTAACTCTGCTTGAGTATGTGAGGGCTAGATGCTCTCCAGAGCTCCATTCTGTTCCCAGCTATTCCGTGATTATTTGATTTTGTGATACTGTGCCTAGATAATCTGAAGTAATACTCTGCCAAGGATTATAGTACAATCTGTTTTTAGGCTAATAAGGAATGTAAGCTGCTCTATCATAAGAATTATCAACTTAATAAAGTCAAGTAGGATATAAGGCTCGTGAGTCGGGAGAGCAATCAGGTAGTAGCAAAACAGATAAGTTAACAACCATACAAAGTTACCAGTTCTGCTATCCAGACCGGGCTGTGTAAGCACTCAGATCTTCAAGCACATTTCCACATCTGATCTTCTACCTCCAAAATTCATGACTTTTAGATTTCTGAACCTCCTGATGCTGTCCTCTCTTCCTCCTGCCAAAGTTCAGCCATTGCCAGGGAACAAAGAGGTAACCTTTGTGATGTCATAGCAAAGGAGGAAGAAAAGCAACAAGGCCAAAGCCAACTCCAGCTGAGCTGAAGGCAAGGAAGAAGAAAGCAAACTGTTCAGTAGAACCACTGAAAGAGAGAAATACAGGCCAGAAGCTGCAGGTCAAGCACAGGCTGTATTTCTTGCCTTGTCCCTTTTTGGCAATGAGGTAACGGACCAAGCGGCTGAGCAATAAATAGCCAAGAAAGGAAATTGTGAGAGCTACTTCTTTCCAATTATAAATTGCTAACTTCAGCTGCAAAACACAAACTAGCTCCCACTGTTTTCATCAGCACATTTACAGATCAGGCTGACTACCAGTTGGCTCTTCAAAGCTGCAAACAAAGCAGGTTTGCATGCCCTTTAGCTGTTGACAGAGAGGCACACCTTCATAATACACTTAACTCTCATCTCTATGTCGCCTAAGTCTTACCGTGGGATAAGGTTTACCTTGGGGATGAAATACATTACTATGAGTAGGGGACATTTACTGAGCTGCACTTGCCACTGCACACTTCTCACTTGCCACCGAAAGGGGACAAACACCATGACTTGAAAATTTTAACTCTTAACAAGAAATCACACAAAATGATGGCAAAACATAAGTGGTATTGCACAGCATCCATGGGTCAACTTCCCCATGACTCTAGGTTCTGTGTTAACTAAGCAGTTGTCACTAGTTGTCAGCTCTGAGTTTAACTTGTAATTAAAAGGGGGTGAAGGAGGGGGGAGCAAGCAAATGAACAAAAAACTGCTGCAGCCCTTTCGAGATTTCTTTTTTTCCAGGTGGAAATATCTTGAAATAAATGTTTTACATTTGTCATGTACTAATTTTCCTCTGGGGGCGAATTTAAAACAAAAATCTGCATTCTTGGTATGTGGCCTTTCTCTGCTGCCAGACCAAACCCCAACAATTTCTGCTAAAACACTGAGCAATCTAACTACATATCCACTCAGCAAATGCGGAATGAACCAGTGGAGGGAAAAAACATTAAGTGTTTGGCCCTGAACAAATAAATACATAAAGCAACAGGAGCGATGACCTGGATTCCAGGCTGGGCATCCTGCTCTCCGGACACCTTCACCGCCCTGCGTGTGATGGCGGTTGTGCTGGCGACTCTGCTCCCGCCCCCGGCCCCGGCCCCGCCCCCGCCCCCGACCCCGCCAGGGGGTGGTGCCAGGCTGGTCCTCGAGCAGCCAATGGGGGCAGCTCGGGGCCATTGGGCCAATGCGCAGAGCCGAGGTGGGCGGCGCGTGGTTTAAATGCGGCGGCGGGCGCGTAGCGGCCCTTTATCTAGGGAGGTGGCAGTCGCTTGCCTCCGTCTTCTGTCGCCATAGCGGGAAGCTCGGTCGCCAGCGGTGTTGCGGAGACCCAGTCGCGGCCTATGTTTCTCAGGTGAGAGAACTGGGTCTTCTCTCGTCCCTGCGTATCTTGTGGGTGGAACAATGCACTAGCTTGAGCTCAGCCTGGCTACTGCCTCACCTATGCGCTGCAGAGCTGGTGCTGCTAGAGTGGCTGGAGCTGGCCAGAGGGAGCCTGGCTAGGAAACTCTGGAGCTGCGTGGAGCATGAGGCAAACACCACTTAAAAGAGCAAAGATTGCATTAAGTGCTTGCATTATTCAAGTTTTGCTCAAGCAGTGGAAGCTGCTTGGATGAGTCTGGGGGATGGCACCTGGGTCTGTGCTGAATGCTGCGCATGTGCCAGAAATTCAGCTAGAGCTGCAAGGAATCCCAGAGTGACTGGTGTAACTGCAGGGATGCAGCAGGAGCTAGAGGCAGCAGCTGTGCTAGGTGCATGTGGGGTTCTGGAGGAGGTGGCCTGCTATGCTGCTGCCTAGTACCAGTCTGAAAACAGCCCAAATGCAGCCTGAGGAGGATCTTACCTTCTGAGTATAGCATCCCAGTAAAAATTTTCAGTAAAAACTAGTCAATAGTAATTATTATCTTATCAAAAGGAAACATGATCAAGTGTGGGACAGTTACTTAGTCCCAAGTAAAAGTCTGCTCAATTTTAATTTTGCTGCATTGTGCAAATGTAACCATGTATATCATAGAAACATTTCCATTCTTCATTTCCTACTCAGGTGTATTTTGCTCCATCTTTTTCCTTATTCTGATTGCTTTAGGTATATGTTTAACTGAGAACTGGACCAAGATGGTGTCTGTACTCCAAAATGTCAAGACTACAATGGGCTGGCGGAAACACCAGCTTCTAGCTGAC
>JAVCKT010012750.1:0-10701 GCA_032273925.1 Rhynchotus rufescens | reverse complement strand
AACTTGGATCACTATGAATCTTGTCAGGCCTCACAGATCAATTGATTAGGGGATAATTACTTAACAGACCTTGTACATTACACCACCACACACATGACAAGTCAGTTTATTAACTATAAGAGTAAATAAATGATTAGAAGTATTTTCAACAGATGTTATGTCTACTTCTACTTAACTCAATACAAGTAGGATCTCAATGTTTTCAAACATGCTGTGCTATACAACACGCTTTTTTGTTGTTTTGTTTTTAATAGGGGATATATTTCTTTGCACTGATCTCATAATCCTGACAAAATGCGTTACATTTTTCTTGGAAAAAAAATCTGGTGCAGCATTGCTCCCACCCACTAACCAAACATATGCTTAATTAAAATGTTAACAGTTTTTTCATTCTTTTCAACGGTAGGTGTTGCAAAGTCTTCTGATAGATTCTATCTCAAGTGACATGTCTCACTGGGGAATGCATTGAGGAATTTTTTTAAAAATGGCATCACATTGCTTAAGGTCTTTTTTTATTTTTAAGCTTTTCTAGTAACAAGCCATCTCTACATCAGAAAATTTAAATGAAACAAAGTTGACGCTGTACATATTCCTCTGTTGCAAATATAGCTACTTGGGCAAATTAGATGACTCAGAGCTACATGAGAAAAACGCTATGTTCTTCAGGTTGTATCAAGACCTTTTCCTTTTGCTGGAAAGGCTCTAAAAATGCTCATCATGTTGATTGCTGTTATCAATTGTATGCTGAGACGAATACTGACATAGACTATGTTGTTACAACCAAGCTCTAAGACTAAAAGAATGCTTCTAAGCTGTAACAACATTGCTTCAGGCAGATCAGAGCATTATTTTGCAGCATGGTCTGCTCTATAAAGACTACATCTAGGGGCAACATGCTTCCTCCCAATGAGTAATTAACATTTTACTAATATATAAAAGACTTTGAGATATTGCAACATCAAGTTTCCAGTACCAGAAAACATTAATTTTACATTAATCAGGCATATGTGAAGAGGAAAGAAAGGAAGAAGCTCCTCTAATTTAATATTTAAAGAGAAATTTCCCATTTCCTCTAATTTATCTTGTTAGCCAGATTACACTCAGCCACACAAAATACTGAAATACAGTATTATCAGATATTCTCAATGCATAAAACACCACCAACCAAATAGGTTGCACACATATACAGCAAGTCACATCAGTTGATATCACCCAAATACATCTAATTTTAGAAATGTGCCTTTGTAGACAGAAGACAGCTAAGATTTTACCACTGTAAGCTAATGGCCCAGTAGAAAACAATCAGTAGTAACAGCAGTCACTCCTGAAAAAAAAATTCTCAGTGAAGGAAAGCAAGAACACTTTTAGCTGTTTAATTATTGTTCGCTATGACTGGACCTATACTAAAGTGAAACTGGTACACCCACAGGGAGACTACACTCAATCCACTGGCACATACAAAGACTGAACTTCTCCTCATATAGGTACAGTAATACAATGTCTAAGAGAGATGTAATAAATCAGGTCCATGAGCACTGCTCCATAGTGTGTGTTATGTACTTTATTGTCTAGAAAGAGACTTATCTACATGCCATGAAGATATCAACACAAACTCTCAAAAAATAATCTGGAACCAAACTTCCTTCAGAAAGACACTGCTGTATGAACCAGTTCAGTCAAGCCACGATTTTTCATCTTCTTCAGGTGTGCAGTGTATGTTGCATTCTGCATTCGTTGAATCAGTGTGCTACAGTATCTGTATTCTGAAGGCTTTTGATCACACTCAAAAACTCACACAGTCGCAGTGCATGTGCCTTTGGAAACATTCAGTTCTCTCAGGCTTGCTTGGCAAAATATTTTGGATTGTTTCGAGCAAGGGGATTGGTCTAGATATCTCTTAAGGTCCCTTCCAGTGTCAACTGTTCTGTGATTCTCTGACTGGTGGCAATTACTATGCTTTCCAGTTGCAGGATAACCAAAATCCGCTGTGACTTCTGCCAGAAAACTCTGTTTCAGTAAGGACAGCTCTGTGCATCAAAGCAGCAGCACACTAGTCTGAAGTTATCAGTATACCAGAAAATAATTCTTTGCAAAGGGAGTCTAATTCTCACATAGAGTTCAAGTGGTGTGAAATAAGTTTTACAAGTTAAAGCACTCTACTGGACTATAATTAAAACCATATTTTGGCTAGCCTAGAACTCTGATATATATATTTACAGATTTGTGGATTATAGAGTAAGTAATTGGTTGTTATTCTAAGCTCTGCTTCTGTCCCTAGTGGGTAATGTACTGGTTTATTCTTCTAAGAATGCTTAAAATTAACTGTCAGAACCAAAAAACAATGTAATTAAAGCAGTTGTCTAATTGCACCTTATAGTACTTCCTGTACAAGTTTATAACATGTTGTAGCCAGAAGCAAGAAGGCGTGGACTTGAAGAATTAATTTATTATACTAGAAAGTGTCTGTTTATACACTAAAGAGATACGATTCCTTCCTGCTCAACTTGATGGGGGGGGGGGGGGGGGGGGGGAGGAACGGACCCAAAAATCACCTGCAAAATGTATAACAAGTGTTTTTTACAACATAAATAAGTCCTATAGTTCTAGAGAGATTCGTTTGCACTGTGTTAGCAGCTAAAAGTCCTTACTTTGCTAAGAACTAGACAATACAGTGCTCAGTGACACTTCTTTCCATCAGAGAGCTTATATGGGTACTATGGCTAATTTCTGTTTATCAAATGCTCCAGAAAACAACACGCAGACAAGGGAGAAAGAAGAGAAGAAAAAAGAAAAAAAGAAAAAAGGGAGCTACCTTATGGCCTCTATACATCAGTGACATTAGGAATTTTTCCTATATATGGGCATAGTGAGTGGACAGAGGCAAAGAAAACACTACAAATGGGCTCAGCAGGTTTATGAATTCACTCAAAAATTGTCAGCATCAGGCAAATTATGATATTTAGAGGTAATAAGAAAGCACATCCTCTGTATTAGCAACTTTTTTCAAACTCCTCTCTCAACTTGGCAAAGAACTGCTGGATATCACTTGCCAAAGGAGATGAGTTCTGACCGTGGTGGTATTTAGCACTGCTGGTCAGCATCCTGATCATTAAAGGATCCTGGATTGTTGCTTCTTCTTACTATTGCAAAATATTTTTTTCTCTCACCTGATAGGTGAATGTATTATATCTCATGAGATGCTATGCCACATCTCAACAGAAAGCAAAAGGCACAATAAATCTTCTGTGAAAATAAAAGCAAGCCTTTAAAAACACTTAAAAAAATCCAGACATATTTAAAAATAAAAAGTTCCTTCATATCATTGATCATTTGCTATTACTAGGAAGAAATAAAAAATGCTTGATGATGAACATGCTTGGGAACCAAGTTTTCCTGTGATTTCAGACAGAAACAAGATGCAATGCCGAAGTTTTTTAGGACTGTTCATTGGTATAACCTTCATATTGCATAACGTGGAATGCATGACTAAGAGTAGAGCAAAAAAACACTTACTGCACATGGGTAAGCAGAGACAATCCTGAAAAAAAAAAATTAACGCCATACACCTAACATTTCTGTCTTTTAGATAAGGGAACTAACCCAACTTCCCAGTCTCTCAGCATGCTCCATTATTTACATTCTTTAAGTGAGACTCTCCATTTCCAAAGGGCATAAGCAGTATTCTAAACCCAGTAAGCTGTATTCTAAACCCAGAAAGATCTTACCATCCAGGCCAGGCAGAACAGTACTCCTCAGGGCGAGGACCAAACCAAGCGGCGATCCAAAGAGGAAGAAATCAGACACCTCGAATTCAAATCGGCCCAGGTTTACTTCTGAGAGACTGGAGCTATTCACAGGAGGAAAGTCTGCATCATCTTTCAACACATTTGAGTGGATGCTGGGCAAAGAAAGTGCACTGCTTCAACATTAATGAAGAGAACATCCAGAGAAATAGTTCATTACAGAAACTCTAGCATCTACACATCTAGATCCAAACAATACGCATTAAACTGTAGACAGATAGGGAGTATAGCAGCCGTTCATTCTGATTTCTGTTATGTTCAGTAAATTTACTACTATTAACATGCAAGAGCTCTTTGTAGTTAAAATAATCCTAAGAAAGTTAAACTGGAAGATTAGTTTACTTCTCCACCCCTTCAGCTGTACAGACGTATGTAACCATATTCTCAAACTTTTGCTACAAATTCTAATCTATTTAGTTTGTATAAGGAAAACCACAATTGAAAAAAAAATCATAGCCAAAGTATGTTATATAGATACATAAAAAGGCTCTTTCTGATGTGCTCCCTAGGCTATGAACTAAGAGGTGATAACAACGCAACTATTTATTACAGAGAAAATAAGCTATGTATATAGATCGCTTTTCATCTTTTAATTTATAACAACTTTTTTTTCCTACACCATACATACAGGTACACAGATCTCTTATTCCTGACTGACAGAAAAAAGACTTGCCCCTCATTTAGACCTGCTCATTTAGATAAAATTACATTCAAATTCAGTACATTAGCATAGAGTCTTTGGCCACAAGAAAGACAAGAGGAGAATATATCTTCAGAACATGCATGAACTAACTGCAAGAGATGTTGACCTTACTGACTTTAAATAGAATGGTAACTGAAGCCCCCATGAGTTACCCAACATGTGACAACCTACGTCAGCAGCCAGAAATTCTGTAGATTGCTCCTGTATCAGACAAAAGATGACACTTCTCTTTCAATCTTTTGAGTCCATCTAGTATCAGAATTTAATACAGTTTTAATCTCATGTTTTTAAAGACACCTCCAGAGATTCATTTCAAAGAAATGAAAAATATGGGAATTAAATCGATCATGCATTTGGCAGTGAAGTTAAGTTGTCTCTCCAGGCCAAAAGCATTCAGGGAAAGAACAACAACAACAAAAAAGTATAAGGTAACAATGAAATGCAACGACAGTAGACTGGACTAGGACATTTGTGTCACCTCACTACTCAAACTGAGATATCACCTATAAATTACATTAAGTAAGTTCATAAGAAGAGATGCCTAATGATCTCACATAAATTTTACATGCAGACAATGGAAGACTCGGAATTTCCTCTATATGCTGTGCGAGACAGGAAATAACTTTGCTTTGATTTTTTTTCCTCTTTAACTTACCAAGGAATATTTCTGCCTTCTTCAGTCTATGTGTCAGCTATTCCTCAATAACTTAGCAACAGCCTAAATTTTCATGAGTTAGAAAAGCATTACTTTCCATTCACATTTCTATCTGGTCACTTAAGCAAAGCTATGTATACAGTTTTCAGTTTAAGTTCACAGAAAATGAAAACATAATACTCAGAAGATGAGTGTTTCATCTATTAATTATGGTACTGTAGCTCAAGCATGAAGTGCTCAACACAAGCCAGTACTGTGCTTTCTATGCTGTAGACATTACACAGAACTGTTCATACAGAGTGACAGACTGAGAGAGAGAAAAAAAAAAAAAAAAAAAAAAAAGGGAGGGGGGGGGAGAGAGAGAGAGAAAGAGAGAGAGAGAGAGAGAGAGAGAGAGAGAGAACACTTCACACTTTAGCACATGCTGTTATTCAGAGGAAAAAAATAATCCATGGCATGGGGAAAAAACAAACAAAAAAAAAAATCACACCACAAGAAAACAAAAGCAAAGTAATGCATATACAGATTGCAGCAAAGCAAGAAAATAAATTTACCTTAAACTGCCACTAACAAAACACTCAGACTGAATTACAGCACAATGGTAAGTCTGTGGAGCTGTTGCAGAACTGAAAGTTGGAACCCCAAAACTTTTCTCCCTTTGCATCACTCCCAATGAAATAAAGAAATGAGAAGATGTAAAGAAAAGAAAAAAACACAAGAGAGTTCAAATAAGTAAAAAGCAGTCAAATAGCTAAAAAGTTGCAGAAACAATAAAACAAAAGGTAATGGTAAACTTTGCATCATATCTGTGTTTCTAAGGATTCGAAAAAGCTAATTAACTCTCTCACCTACGTGGCCATTTAAGCTGAATCTTTATGTATCTTTAATAATAGATGGAAGAGCTTATAGACTAATGACAGCACATAAAACAATTATCTCATTCTTTGGAAAATAATGAGAAGCCTGTAAGTGGGGCTTTTAGTCAGAGGGGTCTTGAAGAGAAAAAGAAAAAAAATAATCAAAATTATAAAGCTTTCATTCATCTTGATTTGTATGGGCTGCACTGAAGAAATGGAACTACTTGCTCAGTAGTTTTGCTTTCAGAACTCTCACATCTGAATTAACAAAAAGGATTAAAAAACTCACTGCAGATGAACAGGTCTAAACTAGACCCATGATCTATAGCTATGTCTTTCTTTTATAAATAGGCAGAGAATTCAAGCAAACTTCCAGAAATATTCCACAAATAATACAAACAACTGAATTACTCTGACACTGACAGGTTGCTTTCAACAGCAAGCTCATTTCCTTTACTCAGATATCAAACACTAGTTACCTAGAAAGGAAAGCATGATGTTGAGTTATAGTATCACAGTCATAAGTGGATGAGTCACTTTGTTTCCGTGGTAGCGACTGGCTTGGTTCCTCATTCTCCACAATTCCCGAGATATCAATATTGCTTTTGCTGAGGCGCTTGTTGCCATCCAGGCTAGAGTCCTCTGCTAAGAGGGTATGATTCTTCAGAGAATAAATAAAATAAAATAAAGGCTTAGAAAGAGATCAGAATACTAAGCTCACCATTGACATAGTTGCATTTATATGTCTGACCTCACTTTATCCAGGCAAGAATGGAATGTATTAGATCTCTCTGCAGACCTACATGCAGAGAGAGATGAAGACCACCTTTCCCTCTCTGACTAGGACAGAGAGCTAGGAAGACAGTCAGGATTTTTTGAAGAGCAGCACAAAGACTTCATCTCAATCCCATTTTGACCCCTTTTGAATTCATCACTGTTACAAAACTGTAAAGATCATGAAATAATCAGAGGATCTTATCTGTATGCATAAAATGTCAACTGCAATATGGTCTTGTAATTGTTACTGTAGACCACTAGGAATTTTATGGGGTTAGCCAGGAATTCAAGGCTCTTGCAGTGTTTGTTGGGAAGAGGAAGCTGTCTGCCTGCTGCTTTGGGCGATAAAATGATGTATGAAGCAATGTATAATTAAAAAAAAAAATTAAAACATTAACATTTTAGTCTAACATTGACTCTATTGATCTTGATTTGACTCTACATATCTTGATTTGACTATTTACAGTCTTCACTGGAACCCTTTGTTGTTTTAACAGGTATTTTATTTTAAAAATGGTATCTATCCTCCAGAGGCCTCCCAAATTAAAATTCCTATCTTTAGTTTCTTGTATAGGGAATTTGTACAGCTACATTTTTAGCAAAATTTGTGAACACCATTTCTTAATCTGTTCATGTTTCATAATTAATTCAAGTTGATTCAACAGGCAAAGATATTTACCCCACAGATCCAGAGGACAGTTCTATTCCCTAGCTTGCTCCCAAACAACATCACAAAATACGTTTATGTTTTTAAAATGAAATTTGCATGCTACAAATATTTTGCAATCTTTGTTTAAAATTCCAGCTTGTCAACTGTTTTCTATGAATAAATTTATTAGCATATATAAGAACGTTCAGGGTAGCACAAAAAATGGAGGTAGGATGTGAAGACACCCAGATATACAACGCTGAAAGTATACCTTCAGAGATTGATCCAAAGTCCATAAAATCCACTTTGTGGTTTCTGAGAATCATATCAGTGCTATCAAGTTTCAGAACTTCATCAAAATCTTAAGGACATTTTAAGGCTCTCTTTGAACAAATAACATAACAAATATACCAGTACCTCTGCTCAAGTTACTTTTCAATGGGAACTCCTGAAGTTGCCAGAGCAAGAAGGCTGATGCAAACAATTCAATATGACTAACTAGTTTGTTTTCAACTTATTTTCCTGACAGTCTAAGGCAGAGTGCTGACTTTTCAAACTAATCCTTAAGGTCTCAGTTTTCTCTCTCTCTTTACCTGAATGCTGCTGATGCTTCCTCTCCTGCTGCTGTTCTGACTCTCATCAGCCATGTTAGCATTGCAGCAGATGGCATCAAAACCCAAAATTCCTCCTATGCAGTCACCAATGAGACACACCTAAGGAAATAAGAGCATTTTTTTTGGTGGAATATAGTAAGTGCTTTAAAAATACACACACACACACATATATAAATGTCTGTGTGTGTGTACATAAGAGAATATCTCTCCCATTTCAGAGGATGTTCATTCCATCCCTTTCCCCCTGCCCCTGAAGGAGAAATAGCTGCTATCAACTCTCTCCTTGATAAAAATCTCCTCTGTTCCACAGGTTCTAGCAATTCTTCTCTCTCCTATTCTCAAAGTCAATGCTGCACACTCTGCTGCACAACTAAGGTTCCTATACATTACCAGAAATCACAGCAATAATTATAAGAAATTAGAGATAAAGTTCTAGTGGGAGAAGGAGTACCATCCCCTATCAATTGAGCCCACATTAGATTCTGACAGGATTTCAAAAGTGTCTCATTCATGCTGGGCACTGAGGAGGCATTTTATATAAGTAATCCCACGTCAACTTTTCTTTATCATGTTTGCAGCACTGCCTATGATCCCAAACCTTTGGAACAAAAACCAGAAACAGTCTAACAAAAAAAAACAGCTTTGCCCTCAAAGGAATATACTTCGTTGTAGCAGAACAGAGTCCTACCTGACCATTAAAACCAGCCCCATCTGCAGATTTGAGAAATTCGTTATAAACTTGGTTGGCTCTGCTAATCACCATGGCAACTGCATCCTGGTAGTGTGGGGATGAAATAGCCAGCAAAGGCAAGGCAGCCAGTGGGATGTGGTCTTCACTACTGCTGAGACAGTTCTCATCATAGCTGTATGGATTTAGGCTAAAGAAGAACATGCTATTATCAGGTAAAATACATAAGGCAGCACACAGCATTAGAGAATGAATAACTATTTAATAACAAAAATGTCTTAGGCTACTGCAATTCATAATGAGAGATGGTAACGATCACTTTCTCACATACACACACAAAAAAATAACTCCTTAAAATAGATAACACTTCAACCATCAGATTATTCCTTTTCAGCTTTTCTGTTCCATTGATCAACTTAAAATATAAGGGATGGGATCCAACCATCACAGTACAATACTGTTTCCTAGAATGCAAGTAGCTGACAGAGGAATTAATCAAAACCATATAAAAATTTTTTCTCAAGTTTTCTATAAAGATTTTTTCACACTACAGATAACTTCATGAGGTAGAATTATGACTAATAATTATTCTATCAAAAAGATTGTATAAAATCAAGAATGCTCTGGAGACGCATGCAAATATTTGTCTGGTAATATTGTATTATCAGAGAAAAGGAGCTGCACTAAATTCACAAGCTTAAATTTGTCAGTATAGTAGTTTTATTTTACTTACAACATGCACTCTGCACTGCAGTTTCTCAATAAATATATCAATCATGTCTTAGCTAATTTTTGCAGATGAGTGGGAAAAACAATTCAGAGAGCCAAATGTACAAGTCACATCATGAGAAGCTGGCACACGCAAAAGTAAGTTTACCTTCCTATAAAGACCAGATGAAGGTCAAAAGTATTTTGGGCAATTTAGTTCAAGTTCATCCAAAGCTGTAGAGTAGCAACTTCAATATACTTCAACAATATTTTGTATTCTTTTTCTTTAGGGTCTTTATGGGCTCCACAGCATTAGAAAGTGAAATGAAATCTCATTGAAATGAGATTAAAATCTTTGCCTCTACTAAAACGTGCATCTTTCAGTAGCTATCATCAAGCTACTGAAAGAGACCATCTACAAAGCTCAAGTATGAAAGCCAAGTCTACATTCATGTCCTAGGTTTCACAGGACATTTTCATCATTTTCATATTTGGCTATTGCTAAATCTCTCTCAAAAAAAAATTGCAGTTTTCATCTGAAGACGTACAACAGCTTCTGTGTAATGTACCTCAGTTTTTCTTCCAAGCTGCATCAATTCACAAGTTCACACAGCTTCAGTCAGCAAGCTGATTATATCATCCAGATGCACAGGACAAAAACAGCTGTGAATACTAAGTCTCAAAAAAACTAAAACAGAACTTTAACTCTGCATAAGAATGACCTGTGCCACATGCTCTAGGGGTCTCTGCTTGAGCAGGGGAGTTGGACTAGATGATCTCTAGAGGTCCCTTCCAACCTTAACCATTCTGTGATTCTGCGACCTCAATTTCTATAAAACTGGCAAATAAAATCTTACAAGTGGAGAAAAATAGGGGAAAAATATAAAGTAAATGTTGAAATGAAATATATATATCTGCAATGGTTTATACAATAAAAATAGAACATATTTATGGAACAATGATGCTCAGTATTAAACACAGTAATCTGCAGATCCTATAAACAAGATTTTACATGCAAATACAAAACAGACGACTGAACTAGGAGACTGCATACTGAAAAAGTTATTTAGGAAAGAAATGCAACCAATTCTGAATGCTAATAGAGCAAAGAACATCAAATCAATACAGACTCATCCTTCAGCACTGTTACTACAAATATTCTGTATAGGGCCATAGCAGATAACGCAGACTTTCCCGGCTGGCCGATCTTTAATGAGTTTTAGAACTATAATCCAGTCACTTGATTA
>JAVCKT010012749.1:0-29609 GCA_032273925.1 Rhynchotus rufescens | reverse complement strand
AAGGAAATCAGGTCAGCAGCATAAGAAGTCCCTTCACTCAGGGCACACTGCAGGCAGCCAGCAAGGCTCTGGCTTCAGCACTCTTCTCGCAAGAAGCTCCCACTAGAAACATCTCTTCTTTCTGCTGTTTCCTTCTCAAGTGCTGTTTTAAGTTCACAACTTCATATGAATTTTTCAAGACATCATTGAGGTAACAGAGTGGGCTTGGGTGCAGTTCCTACACGTGCAAACCTGTCTGACCCCATCAACTGTGGTCTCCCACTGATCGAGAGGCCCTCACAACACAACTGACAAGTAGGAAAATTCACCTTCTGTAGAAAAATTTTCCCAGGTTTATCCTAGCCATGGAAAGAGTTAGAGGTCATAGAAAGACTAAAACTTGCTACACACGAACTTCAACAGAGCATATCCTAAAAATGTTCTTCCCTGCTCTTCTGTGGCAGTAATCATTCTGGATGGGACAGTCATGAACGGTGGCCCAAGTCTGCTTTTAAGGAAAGTCATTAAGAGATTTCAAGGCGAAAAGCCAAGAAAGGGGATGATGAAGAAGGGAGCTTCATGAATAGCAGTCATTTCCAAAGTTTTCATTTTTGAGAGAGGTGAGGTACAGCCCGTACATCACCCCTCAATCTGACTGACCATTACACCTAAGAGCCCCAGCCCCTACAAACACAAACTGGCAAATGAACAAATACCACTTGGGACACACACCTTCATTGGCTTTGGAAATAAGCAGAAGTCTGGTTAATTCTCAGTTTTCCTACCACATCTTTGAGAATAAGCCTGAAGAACCATCAAGACCTTCAACACAAACAGTGCAAGAATGTCATTCAACATTGCCAATGCACGAAGAACTTATGGTTTGATCAAAGACATAAAAACAAGGAGGATGAGGGATGTTATGGAAGGTGAGATGGAGAAGCTCTGGTGAAAGCATTCTAAAGGACAGAAGAGGTCCATATATTTTTCCTTATTTAGCTGAACATATAAAGCAGATGCAGAGAAATACATCTAGAGAAATGCTCTCTAACATTAGCTGGACATCAGACTTTAATTCCTTAGCTGCAATAAGAGTTCCCTCTCCATATTCTATCATGTCAAAAATTGATTAGCATCAATCAGAAGCCTTCCCTGCTTGCAGCAGTTCCAGTTGCTGTTCTTTACATCATCCCTCAAGCAACATGCTATCCTTTCATTTTGACACAGAGAACAAATATCTTAAAAATAAGATGTATGGATTCATCTATGGAGGCCCTACAGGCAGTAAAAGAGGTTAAGTTATAGGCCACGCACTATAACTTAAGCAAAAGCTTAGCCCGTAGAAAGTAAGATGCTCCACGAAGGTCCATCGGGCAAGCTAACACACACCTGGAGCTGCAGGGCCTCTGCAAAAGTTACACTCCAAACAGCTTTCAGGTGCAGGCTCCAGCTCGACAGGTCACAAGCAGCAGGCTCTAAAGTTTTACCTTTCCTAGGCTGCTAGACATGAATTGCAGCCTCCGCACTTCTGCTGTGACACCGTCCCACTGAGCTCCAACACTCCCAACACCTGCAACACTTCTGTCCTGCTGGTGTTCACTGAACATTTACTCCTTTAGATTTGCTCTAGGTATGCAGTGCTTGGTATATCTGTGTTGACTCCCAACATAGTTTGTCATCTTAATAAAGTAACCTTTACAGACTCCCTTTGGTTTTATCTTCAGTTTATCCAAAGATGAATTTGGGATTTCATGGGTGGAAAGACCAACAGCCAAAAGCGTGCAAGCAGAAAATCAGAATCATCCTTGTAAGAAAAGAATATTCCAATTCTGCTTTCTTATCCAACAAATTCCACTTGGAGTGACTCATTCAAAACATTGCCAAAACAAAAGCGAAATAATGAATACAAACGAGCAGACAACCATTCACATAAAAATGAAGACTCAGTGAAATTCAAAGCAAATAAAACAGAATAGACTTTCTATATGCATGAATATTCCCATTCTCCTCGCACTGGAGCATGCTGCATCGGATCATGAAGCTTGCAAGAAATTAAACTGTTACGTACTCAGCTGCTCTCCCCATCCGAAATAACTCCAGTTGCCTGGGTGTAACACAAATGGCAGCAAAAAATAGGAATGGAGAAAGAAAGCTTAGAAAAGCAAACCACAAGAATACATTTAATGCATTTACAATGCCTGAATAACAGAAGACGGCTTTTCTTTACAAATACAACATAAAATTTCTTTTGAAGATGACTGTTCATGGCTAAGCCTGAAGATTAAAAGGGCTACAAACTCTAAGAATTATTAAACTATCATTCAGGTACTAACACAAGTTGACATAATACTTATCAGCACTCTACTTTGCAAGAGCAGTTAAACATAGTACTTTCTAGTACACACATTGCCATGATTACAAACAGGATCTAAGAGAAACCAAAGTCAGGAGGGGCACCTGGGTCAGAGCAACATCTGAATTCTAGTCCGAGTGCTGCAAATTAACTGGAGAAAGTTGCTTCATGTTTCCACTCCTGCCCCCTTTCCAGAACAAGGATAGCAGTGATGAAAGTGCCACACAAGTAATATTAGCACAGAAGCTCTCTGCACACAGGTACAGTACCCAAAATGAGGAGCACTTCTTAGCCAGAGACACATTGGTGCAAAACTCAGAGCTCTCAGGGCAACCCAAAGATGAAGATGGTAACAAGTTAAAAAACACAGCAGCAAGTGGATCTCCCTGTGTGGATCTGCCTGAATACACATTTACTGCAGAGATAATCTGGTGTCACTTCAATTCTGTGAATGAAAAGGATGACAGATGCAGATGGATTTGGAATAGCCCAAGAGGTCAAGGGAGGAGAAAAAAAGCCACACATGCATGTTTGGTTTTCGTTATTAATGTAAGCAGCTCTAAGTATGCGCCTGGAACAAATATGAAGATTATTTTTACTCAGTCTATCTAGAAATAGCCACGTATTAAATTGATATGATGTTGAATACATGCAGTGTCTATGGAAAACAAAAGGTTATTCCTGTCCTGTCTACAGAAATAACAAAAAAAAAAAAAAAAAAAAAAAAAAAACCACAAACCTTTTTTTCCCCCCTTTTACAGTACTTAATGAGTGAAAAAAACTAAAGGCCTCCAAGTAAAGCCCTGGCAGACAACAAACATTTTCATGGGAAAAGGAGAAGAGACAAAGAGACAAGAAGTCACACAGGCAAAGAACACAGCAGTAAGAGATGTGACAAGGAGAGATGAGAAGGGGAGGAAGCCAGAAGAAAGACTAGATGGAAGCAAGAGTGCAAAAAAAAAGTAGGAATATCATGAAAAGGCACATGGTGACAGGGTCAAATAGATGGAACAAGGAGCAGCCAGAACTTTGCACTGAGCCTTAATTCACAGACTTCAGTAGTTCTTGAAGTAGAAGAGAAATGATCAACTGTTGATTAACGTGCAAGTCTGAGAACCCCAGAGCTCAGAGTTCTCCCTCCGACACTGCACCACCAGCAGTCAGGACAGGAACTTTCTGATGGAAAGAGGTGCTGTGGTTGCTATCTCACCACCCAGTTATTTGCAGCCTGCGTTACCATTAACGATCAGCAGAACTGCACTCAGCCTAGGCACTAGCTAAATCTCTTTCACTATTCATGAACATGGTCACACCCCAGGAAAATCACATATCCATTTCACCAAGCAGCACACAGGTTAATATATATATATACACACACACACACACACACACACACACACACATGAAGTAAATGGACCTTATTCATCCTTCAGCTTCTCCCAAAGTTAAAATTCCAAGAGAAAAATCCTCATTCCCTCATCACAACCACATCGATCTGCACAGAAGGACTAAGGGGAAAGGGAAAGCCTGAGTCCTGAAAGCAGCTCAGACCATTCCTAATCCTTGGTTTGGTCACAGCGACCATTGGGAGGGCTGGCACAAAACCACTCACAGCTTCAAATGGTGACAAGAAGAATTGATAGAAAAAGGGTGAGCAGAAGAGCTGCCTTTAAAAACCAACTCAATCAACTCTTATATACCAATACCTTACCAGCTTTTTAGCCAAGGGGGCTCTTGGCCAAGCAGGACATGCTAAAGCAGACAGCTGCTGGAAAGACAAACTGCAGCAGCAGCCAGGAAGAGATGCAGTAACAGGGAGAGGAAGGGATTTTCAGACAGAATCTCAAAACTCTGCTCTTGTTTGTTTTTCCTGGCACCCACTTTGCTTCAGTGTCTATCATTTTGGATAAAAGATGAATTTATTAAAGATTCAACACATATGCTGCTTCATTTAACATTCAAGTGCTAACAGTATATATATCTCAGTCCTTCAGCATAATCACAGAAGACCCGGGTTGACAGTCTTGCTATTTTGAAGGTTAATGAAAACAGAAATTCTTTTTAGCCTTTTCAAGTTGTTTTTATGCTTCAAGATTGAGATCGCCTTTGGAAACAAATTTAGGTCTGCAAGCCAGAGGCAAAACGGTACAAACCTGAATTGGAAACACCAAAAAATCCAGAGAAAGTCGCAATTCTAAAAAGATGTTGTAAAATACCTTAATATTGAAACAGATGAAAGGGACAAATCAGACTAGCTACTCTGTGTGCTCTTAAACCCCAACAGTGCATGTCTTCATTATCACATTATTTTGTATTCATAAGCTTCAGTGCTTTCAAGAACAAGGTTTCATAGAAACGTCCAAACAGGAGCAAAGCTATGCCAGCAAGCCAGGTGCCTTGGACGCTACAGCATTCTTGTCACTAACACATTTTCTAAAACACATCGCCGTCGCTGCAGTTAGCAGGACGGAGCATATGCTCCTTCTGCATCTCAAGTTATGCAGCTCTTCACGGAGGATCTCCTCCTCCCCACTTCACACTGCCAGGCCTGGACCAGCAGGGACACTGAAGAAAAGCAGAATATTCCGAGTTTTTAATGCAGCGTTATTTTATTTTCTGCTTGTCATTTGGTTTCACTCTCTACAAGTCTTTCCGAGGAGCTGGGCTGCACTACCCCCATCAGAACATTACCATTTACCACCGTCCATTTCTTACAGTCATGCTGATAAATTACTTAATCCTCCTGTTACAGACCATGCTGAGCAAAGCCAGACAGCATCTAAACAAGGATAAAAAAGCAAAATGAGCTTGTGAAATTGCATATCACAGAATATTTGAGGTTAGAAGGAACCTCTGGAAACCTCATTCAACCTTGCTCAAGCAGGGTCACCTAGAGCACGTTGCACAGCATCATGTCCAGGCCAATTCTGAACATCTCCATAGAAGGAGACTCCACAGCCTCTCTGGGCAACCTGCCCCAGTGCTGTCACCCTCACAGTAAATAAGTTTTTTCACATATTCAGATAGAAATGCCTGTGTTTCAGTTTGTGTCTGTTGTCTCTTGCTTCATTGCTGACGCCATTCAAAGCAGTCTGGCCCCATCTTCCTGACATCCTTCCTTAAGATCCTTCTTCAAATTAATAAGAGAAGACAGAGAGGATCTTCTCTAAGCTTTGCTCAATATATTTGGTGCTGCTGAAGCACTGCTCTAAAAACAGACTGGGCAAGTCTTGTTCAGTTCTGTCCCCGAGGTTTTAAATATCTCCTCTTTCTCTAGCTAACACCTTACACAGGATGCACAGATCTCAGCAGAACCAATAAAAATGTTGTTATCCCACTGTTTGATGTCCTTCCCAAAATTAAATATACAGTAATTTAGTGGAATAAGCTTCCAAAATAAGTGCCAAATAGCTATAGCTTTTGGAATCATACGACCACAAAACACTGTAATTCCAGAATCAATCTGGTAGTTCCATTTTGGACTTTCAATCCAAGACCTGCTGCTTCAAGCCATATGCTTATGACTTGTAGACAAGTTGAGCAATAATTTTTTAATCATTCTAAAATTTTTAAAAAGTGGGTATATTGTACTGCCGTATAAAAATTCAAGCTAATTTTTGGTTATTGGTGTAACAAACAGGATGATTATTAGAGTTTTAGAACCCTTAAAATTATGCCAGTAGAAAAAAGGAAGAGATAAAAAAAGAAAAAGCCGACACACATTCATGAACAGGAATAAACAAATCAGGCAACTTAAGTTATTATTGAGCATTAGACTTCTTTGATCACTGCTTATAGAGAACTGTGTCACTATTAGCAGTGCTCAGCATTTTAAAAAAGCAACATTTACATCTTAGGTTTATTAAAAGTCAAAGCTGTGTTTCTTTGCCAAAACCCTTTGAAATTCAGCATGTTTTCTAGGAAAGCGATAGTTAACAAGGTGCAACAAGGAGAATCAGCCACAAGGCAACAGATCTGTTCTCCTCCAGCATTCAGCAATAGGTCAAACGTTAGCAACTTTGCTACTGCGTAATCTTTCAGCACAGAAATTGCTTTTATTTTTAACTTCAGTTTGTTGAGTATTTCTCCCTTAGACTACAAAGTAGCAGCTCAGTATTAAAAATGCAGGTTGGTGTTTCAGAACAAGACTTCAAGCCAGCTCCTTTGAGCAGCCCAGGACTGCAAGCACTACAAACACATAGAAGCACAAGTCTCTCAGATGAGATTTATCCCTCACCCAGAGGGGAACATGGGCCATCCATCCTTCAGGAAGAGGCCACTTGCCCAGCCCACCAGCTGAACTACTATGGAACATCTCATATTTGTTACACTGGTACAGACAAGGGTGGCCACTCTCTCCCTAGATCTGTAGCAACCACCACCCAACTCTTCTCTTTTCCACCCACCACCTCCCCTTAGCATTTAAGGTTTATTCAAGTGTCATGTCTAGAGTTAGAACAAGTAGTTGAGAACTATCCTAAGTTTTGTTTAGTTTTACTGCTGCTTCTAAACCACAATTTTCCAATGACAGCAAGAGGATCTCTAGCATCAAGTGCCCTTAAGGAAGAGGGCAAAAAAAGTCACTAACCTCTTCAATGTCCTTCCTGAACTTGCCTGACCTGTCTGGAGATGCAAGAGACAGCTGTAAACCTGCTGCTTCTAGGTGCAGAAGCAGGTTAATAGCCGCAGAAAAAGCTTCCAAACAACTAGAAGTACAGCATGCATTTCTAAAGGAAAAAAAGCACATACTACACTGCTTGTCAGTATAATATGACAGGTCATACATCTCTAAGATGACCTAGTTACACCTTATTTAAAAAGTATAGAAGATATGGTAGAGCTGATTTTTAAATGTTGTTATGAAACAGAAAAAAAAGGGTTTCTACAGGAAAGCATTTGAGTACATTCTTGTCATAAGGTCAGCCCTCAGTTCAACAGTGGTGGACAGCAACAGCTGAACTGCAATCACAAACTAGAGGGTGCAACAACCACATGAGAAGACGTGTTCTGGCCAGTGCACTCACAACCCTGGGTCACTGGGTGCACTGCATGGAAACAAGTTGTAATTAATCTGCTGCCAGCTGAGCTCTTCCAGCAGAAGCTCTAATTGGCTCTACTGGGTCCCAAGCCTGGGCAGATCCATGATCACATCACCACTTTTGCAAGAACACTAAAATGCCAACAACAGGCTCACACAGCTCTAACTCAGCAGCACATTGATGGCAGCATGAACATGCTAGCACCTTTACACCACCCTAGACATGCAACAAAAACCAGTGCAGATGTTCTGGGGCTGACTGGGAGTGGGCAGCAGGGATAAGGTGGGGAGGAGGTGGACATCTGGCTTTTTAAAAGGCAAAGCTCCTCATTGGTACCATGGAAGGTGCCATAAACTCCACCTACGGAGAGGAATTAATAAATTATCATGATATACCAATGGAATTGGAGCTCCTGGAGAGAACTAATGGATAGAAGGAATGAAATCTCTTAATCTTTCCAAAGCTGACCTTCGGTACTTTTCAATAGATTAGTGAATTAAAAGGTATTAACAAAATTCTACCTTATATATTTTACAAAAAAAACACACAGATTTCTTGAAATATTACTGGGAAAGGTGGATCAATACAGCAAGTTGTAGGGATAAGTATCATTCCAGACTAAAGTACATAAAGACCAATATAAAGTATATAAAATATTTTGCCAGCTTTTAAGTAGTTAAAAGGCTGCATCCAAGTATCAAGAACAAAGATGTATTTTTTTCTCCTGTGTGCACGTGCACACACACAGGCACACAAGTTACAGACAGCGTGTAGCATTTTCTTTAGCATTCCAGACTAGATGTTTTTTGCTCCATCCCGTTTCATCTGCTGACAGCCCAAAGAGAGACTGGCTGGGATTACCCCTGCTGGCGTAACCACAAATCAGAGAGATGATTTCTTTCATGTTACATCAACTCACAGTCCAGAGCCGGGCAACAAATTTACCTTCTGAAAAGAATCCACAGGCCTAGTGAACAGGAATTTTATGCACTGGAAACCAAGCGGGACAGCACTTTGCTGTGCTGTGGTCTGTTAGGGGCTAACTGTGAAAAAAGACCATCACAGATTAAAGGAAGTAGAAGAAAAAACATTTGTAGAATAAGGAGAGGAGGGAAAATAAGGCTTTCCCAGATAGATTATCAGACAAAGATGGGAGGAGAGACAAACTGATGGAACCAGTCACACATAGGCTATCTTTCCTAAAGAATTATCCTGAAAAACAATAAAAGCTACTTTTTCAGATTTGTGAAGTCTCTGAAAAATGGATACAGCAATATTTATATGGATTGACGTGAAGTCAAATATTTTCCCAAAGATACATGTATCATTCCAACTTGCATTGCTGTCTGCTCCAAGTCAAAGTTGCATTTACAACACTTAGTGACTCACTTATTGATTATAATAGACTTTGACACTGCCAGACATAATTGTGAGCAAAGAAAATAAATCTGTACCTAAAACAACAGTAAATAACTTTGACATTCATTTGATTCAATAAGCTCAAAGTAATCAAATAACTTCTTTATTTTTTCCAACCTGGTTAATTTAAAGGCAGTTGCCAGACAATAAAAGCTTGTTTTTTCTAATTTGCATTCCATCTCTGGTTGTGGGTAAAAGCAGAGATGAGGATGCTGCAATTAACCAACAATCAGGTATCAGGTAATTCAGAATTAAAGCTGCATTTAACAGAAACTGGAGTCAAGAAGTGAAGTTACAGACACAACTCACTCTCAGGAAAGACTCACTGGAGGATGTCTTATTTAAATGTATTACCTCTACATGTGTTTATGTATGTTTCAATATATTTCTGCTATAATGCCTCGCTTATGGCTCCAAATGAGCAGAACTAAAGCAGCTGGTAGCTCCGGATCTTGTTGGGGCAGGATAAATGCAAAGTAGTCATTTCTCTTTTTCCACACCATTAAGTGTGATGAAGGGAGAAGCACAAAGTGCCAAAGCTTGCAGGGCCTAGTTAGAAGGCTGCCTACAGAACCACCCATTTCATTGAGGAATCAGCAGAAAGCCCAAATCCTGCACTCCATCAGTAGGGAAAATTCACATTCTTCACAGGACAAAGCAGCCGCTCAGGTTGTGAGGCCTGAAAACTCTGAGGAAATCAGAGCGTTTGGTCTGGCCTGAGGTTTCTCACGACACCACACCAAGGCAGCAGCACACACACACACACACACACACACACCCCCACACACCCCAACACACACAAAACGGGAGCCCACCACCACAGGTCAGACCCTGGTCTTGGGACACGAGGCTCCTGCCAAGCTCCATCAATGGCCAGCCGTCTTTCCTCACTCACTGCCCGGCCTTTCACTCCCCTCTCTGCTTCCCCTGAACAGAAATCACGTCCATACACGAGACAGGCAAATAACCACGAGAGGCTGCTGGGCTTGGTAGGCACCGAGAGGCACGTGGAGAACATCGGAGGAGCACAGGGCAGGACTGACCTGATTCCAGCACTCAAGGACAAACATTTCCCCATTTAATGAACCAAAGCCTACCTACTCTACTGCCTACGATTTTCTCCAGCTAGAACAAAAGAAACTGGCCAAGTTTTTTGAGTCATACGAATGCTCAGGAGGGCCCCAGCAGCACACACTGCCGCTTTCCCTGCGCAGCAATCCTGTGGTACCACGGAACATAAGGGAACTACAAGAGAGGAGAGCCCTCCAGTCCTCATCTCCAAGAAGCCAGATCAACAGTGACCCAAACTACAAGTTAGACATGGACATCCTTTTTTTTTTTTTTGTATTTTTTTTTTCCCCTCCCCTCTTTAAATGCAAGCCACATGCAGCATTTTGGTCGAGGTTTGCTCTGGTGCATCTGGTTTCGAGATAACTGAGACTTTTATAGTTTGAGAAGATAGTCTCATGAGGGAAAACAAACAAAAAACCCCACTTCTTACGCTCAGTTTCTTGCTCTGGCCTCTGTGCAGTTAGCCCTGATCACGACTAGGAACACGAGACCATTAGCAGGATCACAGATCTCATCCAGCATGTCATGACGGAAAGTTGGATGAGTTTTACAGAGTAAAGTTTCTTGAGCCAATTACATTACATCTAAAAATATAGCTACCAGTTATTTACCTACTCACATTTTAAGAACATTGTGTACTCTGTGTTTTTGGTTCAGGACACCCATACTGTTTCTCTGGAAAGGGGTTCAGTGTCTGCTTCATATGCAAAGGTCAGGTCAGCTTTCAATAGAGCTGCAACCAGTGGGTGTTCTGGGTTGAATTCTTTAGTTCCAAAGGATTGCAAATCATTTGGGCAAGTCTACAATTTTTATGCATATAGTAACATAGGTACAGTTCATTTTTCAAACTTAGGACTTGCTTCTACATTAAATGTCTGTTTTGTATTTGGTGAAATAAACAATTCGATATTCATAGATGTCAGACACTTACAGGCACTAGATAAGCAAGAGTGCATGCAGTGCCACAGGCTTTATCGAATTACCAGAAAATTCTTCCACGTTAACCACATGCTGCATGAAATTCCTTACATCACAAATCTAATCACTGTTTTTCAACCCGAGAATAAATTAAATTTATTCTTACACACTATTAATTGTTCAACACAGCACCTTCAATTAATTATTTTAAAAGGTCACTTTCCAGCAAGATACAGGCTGCTAACAAGCAACACAAAGGGCTGCTGCAGCTCTACCCTTTCCTAACAAGTAAAGCACTCTTTTTAACAAGTCAATCAAACCAACCTCTCTCAAACAAATGCAAAGCTCAGGGCACATTTGCTGAAATGAACCCTCAGACTACACAACACTTAGACTCTGGACACCTTATGCCTTTTTATAACAATTTTTCTCTGATCCTTACTAGACATTAGGAGTTCTGCAAATTAAGCTAGTATGATTTAATCAAATATTATACTTTCTTCAACTTTTCTTGTTTATAGGCTTTGCAAATCAACTGCAGCCTTCCATAGCTTATGCATTTTTAAACAATATGCACACATACACACACTTCAGATACATCCATGCACATGTGTGTGTCTGTGCTTGGCTGTTTGGCAGTGCTTTTAATAGGAGGACACATTTGGTGTTACTTGGGCTGCCACAGCTGACCCACTTTCATATAGGTTTGTGCATCTCATCAACACATTCAGATGTCCCAAGTGCTTGTCCAGTGTCCGTTTCTGAAGCTATTTTTAAGATAACATAATAAAAGCACACAGATAAATTAATTCTTCTCTCCAAAAAAGGCAAAGTGTAATTAACATTTCTTAATGTGCACAGCTTTGTAGCAATCCTATCATCAGCCTAGTGGATAAACATCCCACAAAGTATGCAAGTCTTCCAGAATTTTAAGCAGAAGATAAAAGATTTGTATAAATTATAAACCTTGGCAAAAACTTCAATAAAATTCAAAAGTAGAAAAGACATCACTGAGGTTTCATCTAGCATATGTTAAGAGCAAGATTTCAGAAATATAATTCTGCAGACCATCAGAAATAGGGTGTATGATGCTATTTTTCTATGCAAGTTTGCAGAAGTATATAAAAGAACCGAACAAGATGAGATGAACAGAAATTAGTAAAACATTTTTCATCCTTCAACTCACCACTTAAAAATAATAAAGAAATTAAACATCAAGTTTAACAAAACAGTTTCATTTTAATAGGCTATAGGCAGTCTCCTAGCCTACATCTATTCTCCCATTCTTAAAATTCCATAAATAAAAATATTGAACATATGATATTTAAAAAAGAACATAGTCTGACTCAGTTACGCAATGAATACTGAACATCCAATTTTCTAATTTGTGTTGGTATTACAGACATCTCACAATCTAGGTCACTTGGACACATCCTATTTTCCTACTACACATGAGGACACACTGAGAAGTTAAAGATTCGATGCCTGACTTTGTTATTAGCATCAGGAGAGACCAACCTTTTGGTTAAGAAAGAGTTTTTCATAATCTACAAGAGTTATTAACTTGACATACACTTAAATCTTGCTCCCCCCAGCTGACCTGCCATTTCTTCCATGCAGTTCTACCAAGAAAACATTGGTCAAATGTACCATCCTTTGGCAACTAACTGGAAAAAGTAGGGAAGTTAACTCAAGGAGGAAAAAACATTATAAAGAAATAACAAGGTCTGACTTACAACACTGGGAGGCAGCACTGGGCAGCGGTTTCTTCCGGACTTCCTCCTGATAGGAATACTAAACGAAAAGAAACATAAGCTGGTAAGAAAAGCAATGTAAAATTTACAAAACAGTTTTCAGAGTACGACATGCCACACTAGAGAAAACATCTCTAGCAGTATCAAAGCACAGAGTAGTCTTAATATCCATATTTAAACATTCTCCCAGAAGACTCTTCCTTTTTTATGGAGGGGGAAAAAAGGGAAAGATGTTAATAAAGACATTAATAAGATATGCAGGCCAGAGCACAGGCTGCTTTACTACAAACAGAGGCACTGCTGTCAATTTTGAGACTTGAGTTTCAGACTTCAATTTAGGCACTTGAAAGATTTGACTCCTTGCATCAGAGTTTTATGCTCATGGGAGAGCTCAGAAAAAGTAACAAAGCAACTGATGTTTTAGGCATCCAAGCATACCTTTGGGAACTCGAGGCTCAAAGCAAGGGCTTGCAGCAATATTGCACTTGGAAACTGAAGGGCAACTACATAACTAGCATGCCCAGCAGGGCTAGAATACGATTGTCCAGCCAAGGCATACAGTGGGTGACAAAAAGGGGCTGTACACGTACTGAGATCTTATTTAACACCAAATTGGAAAAGTGATATTTCAATTAACTAGTTTTAATTTTCAGAAAACTGTTTGTTATAGCATCAAAGTTTCCCCAAAGGAAATGTTGGCAGTTTCATTATTTTCCTCTGCATCACCATACACAGGGATATAGGAAATCCAGGACAACTAGGCAAAATAACAACAGTCTTCGCCAGGAAAAAAACGGTCTCAAGACTAGGAAAGTAGCAGCTTAGCAACCCAAGTGCTACAGTCAGTCTGTGCAAAACTAAGACTAAGCAACTCCTTCCACTTGATAAGATTTAACAATCAGCTCATGACATGGAAGGGAACAACCCCCTAACTCTGTGGTGTTTCTTTTCATATCTACACTATTTAAAACACGCAAGTGATGCTGGAATGTGCTAAGTCATAATCAGCAAACTGCTACTTCACTGAGTTAGGCAGCATTGCCAAAACAAGATGCCATCGCACTGACTGATGGAAGGAAGTTCACTGATGAGCAACCCCAGCTGCACGAGAGAGCAGCAGGTTCTCAACAGGTTCAGACACTCAGAGATGAGATTCAAGAATGGCAACAGTTTCTATACTCCCATACAGACTGGGTGGCTTTCAGGCTACAGAACCCTAGGAGAGACCTGCAGAGCTCCAAAGAGCACAGGGCCCATGAAGGAGGTCATTCAGATCAGTCATTGTTTCCCCAAATGTACCTGCCTCCAGCTGCTTTTGCAAGGAAGTTTCTTTGCTTGGAGCAAACAAAGCATTTCTCCATGCTGTGCATAACTAAGCTGCAGAGTTCTTTGCTACAACAAAACAGATTAAGTTCGGTTCAAAAGCAAACTGATAGCCACAGAAAAAAAAACGCATGAAGTGTATTAAGCAAAGTTACTGTCTCAGGCTTTAGAAGATCCTCAACTATAAGTCGCTGCAGAGTCAAAGATGCCAGGAAGGGGCCCCTGCACACTTGGCTTGGGACATTCCTCTCCATGTCATTGGCAGACACACACCTAGACAAGCCTTGGTTCAGAACCTGCACAGCTGCCCTAGTGCTTTTAGTTTCCTTATTGGTAAAAGGGGATATCCAGTATAAATTAGGTTGCAAGTATAGATGCATGACTCTGCTATTGTTATTTGGTAATAACAACACTTAACACACAGGCAAAGCGTGCTCCAAAAAAAGAGGGGTCTCACCAATTCAGGACATTTTTCACGAGGCAGAGGTCCAGGGAAGCACTAGAGGGCACCTACGCTCCACTAAGACTCATGGCAAGGACTTCTGCTACAGCCCAAGGAGTTACCACAGCAGTATCTCTGAGAAGCCAAACTACTGAATGAGCTTTCCTGCAAATCCAAGAGGTTCTCAAACTTCTGGGAGAGGCAAGAGAGGTTGCCCATTAGCCTGAAGCAATTATTTTTTAATCCACCTAAGAGTAGGTCAGGTCTCAAACAGAAAACATTTTCTCTGTCCGCATAACAAATCCAGTGACTGAAATAAGGACTGGACAAAGATTTACGATAGATTGCAGACCAACAAGCTCCTGAAGTCACTGACAGCACTTTTTGCAAGGTATCTTACTAAGGAAGGAGACCTACCAGAGTTTAAGCAACCCCATGTTCCTACTCACTGGTGGTAGCATTGTTACATGAGAAATAAATGCAAAACTTCAATTGTGGCATTCGTGTCAGCTGTTACATTGCAGTAGCACAACAGTATGAAATGTATAGAAAAGTTTTAACAGAACTTTCCCAGACTCTCTTATCAAAAATGTAATTTTTATAGTTGTTTACCAAAGTACACACAAAATCCAAGAAAGCAAAGCCACAGCTAGCAGGTGATATAATACAAAATTGCTAAACTGATATATTAACAATTTATTCAGATCAAAGCCTTCCCTCCACTAGTGTCTCATTTCAATGAGAAATTCAGTAACTATTTGCTTTGCCTTCCCAGGAAAAGCATGTGTGTATACATATAATTTTATAGAAAAACTGTAAAATATCATTTTTGACTTGATTTCACGAGAAGACAGCCTATCAAGTATTGTCACAAAATGCTTCATACTCCTGCAAGGTTAGGTATAATGTTACCTTAACTTGGAGCGCACATGCAGCAACATGCAGTTCTGTTTGAGCCCTTCCAGGATACAAAAAGAAGCATTTCTCTGAATAACACCAACATTACACTTAAAAAAAGTCCTGAAAACAGCTTATGAAAGGCTTGTAAACACAGAACAATTATTAGCTACCTTAGCAATCACAGGGATTCAACATCAAAAGAAGCAGCAAACTATGGGACATTGAGGACTGCATTCCTACATTCGTCTTTCATTTCAGACAGTTACCTCATCATCTCCCAGGGAGTTTATTTGTTCTAATTTTCTGGTCCAGTATCTGGCTTCTTCTTCAGGAATATCTATAGGAAAAGAATCAGAATAACACCATCTTATTGATCAGGCAACTTTGCATTTATCACCAGTAGCACTAAAACACTAAGAGTATTCAAAGCTCCCACCACAAAAACACACCTAATTTTGAAGGGAGAAGAAGAAAAAGAAGAGAAAAAAAAAAAGCCTTATACTAGCACTCACATGAAAAAAATAAGTAGACATTTCAAAGTCCTCAAAACAAACATTACTTTTTTGTTTCAAGTTGACAGACCAAATGCACACCACACAGAAGTAGGAAATGAGGAGATAGAGTAATACATATTTATTTCAAGAATTAGTTCTATAAGGTGTCATTTAATAATGACTTGCTATATACTTGTTAACACATAACAAGGTCAAAAGCCTTTCAGGGCTTGCCTAACCTCAGGAACAAGGACTCCTTTTGGATAGCACCCCCCACCTTATGTCCCTGAGGTGACACAAGAGAAGAACAGGAGAAAAGGAGTTTCTTGTTTTCCTTTACCTTACAAAATCTGTCATACACCTGCAATGAACAAAGTTACAGACACATTCAGTGGAAGCACATTCCTAATTTTATACCTCAATACAACTTCACTGTGAGATGCATTACAGCCACCCTATTAACTTCTAAAAGATTTACCAAGTTAAATGCTAACAGCAAGCAGAGCAGCTTTTATTTTGGTAACTATTTTCTATTTCACACTTGAAATAATATTGGGGCCTAATGGTTTAAAAGGAACAATGAATTCTGCCACCCAGAAAGAGTCACCTCTTTGAGGGCACCCTCAAAGGTGCAGATGAACTGCTGCAGAGAGTGCAAAATGAAAACTTGCATTAAGCAGAAAAGGAACAAGCTGGTCTGACTTTCTTAAGAGGAGATCAAGGAGGTAATCTATTTCAACCATAATACACACCTCTTTCTGATGTACTGGATGTTGGAAGGAAGGAAATCCACAGAGAATTGATCTATACAGAGGACATTTAACTGATGGTCATCAGCACAGGACCTAACATAATTTAACGGGACAAGAAACTCCAGCAAGGATCTGAAACATCTAAATTTTAATAAAAAGGTGCATGAAATTTTGCCCTTGGAAGCCACCACAACTCTAAAAGAGAAAGAATAACGCAGAAGTGAGGAATAAATCCTCCAAAAGCCCCAGATGTACTCCAGTGAGATATAGGAGGGATGAAGTGACAATACTGACCAGAAGTTAGGCTGGTTTCAAGAGCAGGTTTCAAGGCTTAGCCACCTTACCCACATCTCCAGGCACAAGGAGCACCAGGCATCCCTGGCATTTGTTTCTAATCTCCTGTATCCATCGTGTCTGTTTCATATATGGAGATATCAGAGTTTTAGTACAGGATCACTACTGCTCTATAGAAACAGCTTTTTATTCAGGTCAGGAACAGAAATACTCAATGGTTGAGACTTTGAATTTTTCAAGGCATCTTTTTGATCTCGGACAAACTCGTCACCAATGGGAAAGGCAGTACAGCTATTAAGAAACATTACGCAACTAGCCAATGAATTTGTATGAAGTTGCCTTCTTGAAAGAAGAGATGCCCAAAAAGGCAGAATTCTTTTTTTTTTTTTTTTTCTTTTTTTGAGAAAGTAGCTTTAAAATATTTAATTTTACCTACCATCCATTTGTGTCTAGCTTTAATCATCCATTTTATTTAATTAGCTTCTTTGGAGTACAGAGAACGCAAGCCACAGACTGTCTGCTTTTGAGGCACCTCCCAGCCAGCTCTTACATCAATACAGGCTTGGATTAGACATCCACATTACTCTGCTACATTAACTTCTGCTTATAAAACAAGCTGCTGAAGTAATTCAAACAGAGACGGTCTGATGTCAACCAAGACCTCCACTGACCTCATACTTGGTAACCAAGATAGGGAAGCCATATGGCAGTGAAACAAAACTGCTGATCAAGAACAGTGAGAAGGTGGGCAGCTCTACCTTTTGGGTCTTCTTAATTTGACACCAATATGGAAAGACCACAAGCCTGATGCTTCTTGCTGCTACTGCCATCTTCAACCAGACACTGGAATCTGAAACCCTCACTCATTACTCTGGGCTCCTGGTGACAGGGCACAGCGAGGTGCAGTTGCTCCCCAAGGGAGCAGAGCTTGGTACCCCACCAGCCAGGGCCTGGGCTTATAGCACCAGAACAAGGCGAGCTGGGGAGACCTAGATTCAACCAGTAGTCCAGATCATCCAGCAAGTTCATGATGAGGAGGCAGGTCCAAGGTAAAGCCAGAAAGTCTGTCAGCCAGGAAGGGTGAGGACCAAGTCCCATGATTTCCAGGCAGGTCTGGGGCCAATGCAGAAAGTCAGTTTGCAGGTCAAGGTCTGGACCTGCGAGATCCATGGCCAGGAATGGCTGGAATTGAGCCTGCGCACTGGTACATCTCCACCACAGTTCAGACAGGGAGTGAAGGTCCCAACCTGGGCTGAAATGGTGCTCCTGGGCTCGGGGCAGGGGGTGTGGGTGGTGGAGGCCCCAGGCGAGGCTGCTTCTTAGGACCATTAAGACTTGTTAGGGCACTCAGTGCCCTGACACTGCAGCACACTGTACCACCAAGAAATGAGGCCATTCCAGCGTGGAAACTGGATCAGGCTGGGAGAAGGAAATAGAAGGGAATTTCCTGCATCTATACAGACCACCTCAGCCAGTCAGACCCTCTTGGGTACTTAAACACACCTGCACTCTCACTTGGAGAGCTCAGGCTTGAACTAACTTGGAGCTCCAGCATTAGTGCTGCTGTCTACCGTGGGACTGGTCCAGAGCTCCTCGCTCTGCCTGCGCCTCCCCCTGGTCCACCTGAGCTCCTCCCAAGCAGCAAGGCCTGGCCTGGGGCCTAACCGAGCTGTGCGTGAGTGAGATCGAGCGACAGATGCAAAGGAAAGAATTAACCACCTTCAATTCCTCAGCTCCCCTGTTCCTTAGCCACCAGCCCCAATTTCTTTCCTTTCCCGAGTTAAGGACGTGGACAAGCTCTCACTGAAACTCCACTGCCGAGCAGAGCGTTTCTTCTCGCCCAGCTCCCAGGCCAACAAACGGGAGCGCATTTCCTCCGGCTGACGGCTGGATGCAGATCAGCATCCTCCCGCCTGCGAGACGAGCACCCTGCAAGCATCTTCACTCCAATTATCTAGAAACAAACTGGCACAGACCCAAACTGCTCCGCTTTGGGAGCCAAAAAGCATTAAGCGCTCCCCGACGCCAGAGGCTGGCACACACTCCCTGCACTTCCAAGCAGGGGGACACGGCAAAATTGCTTCTCAGCAGGAGAATTTTACACTCGAAGAGCAGCAGCTTGGAGAGAAACCAAGACATCCACTACCTCTCAGGACAACCAGGGAAGACTCATTCTTGGGCTGTCTTCCCAAATTTCTAAGACAAGCAAGAAGAAAATCTAGCAGTCTCCCACCTAGATACATGTGTCTCATTTCCAAGAATATTTGATCAGTAGCCAGAGCCGTTTTAGTCTAATATTTCTTCCCATCAAGAAAGCAGTTTCTTACCGTTTTCTTAGAGGCTACTAAGCATAGAAATGCTTTCCATCACAAGGGTTAAAATCAAACTCTCACTAACACTTCCTGGTATTTCTAAAGCTCACACCCTTCCTGCACTTTCAGAGGACAGGATTTTTGGCCATGCTGTTTCTGATGGACTGCACATTTAATAACGGGGCTGGCAGTGAATACTGAGGTGAGAACCTGCTCCTCAGCACTCACTGCCCACAGGAACTCAGTGCAGAGGGGCCCAAGATCTGCTCTCACCACAGCTTGCACCACACTCGCAACCCTGCTGAACGCAAAGCACGGCCTGCAACTAGAACATACAATGAGACATACAGATATATTGAGCATCTTACAGATATTCTTGATGCCATTAGAAATGCAAGCATTAGGAAAGTCCAACTCCTGGATGATCTCTGGAAAGATCCTATCTGATCATACCACCAGCTGCAGAGGCTGCAACAGCCCTCAGCAGCTTCTTGTAAAAGATGGTTGCTTCCCACCTCTAAATCTGTTAACTGCTTAAACACAAGTTCACATTAAAAAAAATGCATATTATGTCTGGATTTCCCACATCACGCAGCACCAAGCACAACATCAGCATGCTCTGCATTTCTTTCAGCTTTTAGCTGTTTCCAGTCTCCAGAGAATCTGGAGAAGGTGCAGGAAGCCTGGAAGCTTGGCACACCAGGGAGAAAGAACCCCAAGCATCTTAGGTAAAAGCAGAAATTGCAATATATTTTCTCCAGATTAGTTTGCTAACAACAAGCCAGGTTCTCTTTTTCATCTCTCTGGAGACACAATCGTGTTTCATACCATGGACTTCAGTTTTGGTGTTTCTGAAACTTATTTTCTCTTATAGTCCCTTACAAAGGTCCCAAATTCTAGACACAATGAAATATTATAAATGTTTCACTGACTGAGTAGCCGGGGGTACTGCACCTACATGCACCACTTAACCTAACTAAAACAGAGTAGCCAGAAGTGATAAAAAAGTATAAAAGCACATCCCAACAGAGGAGCGGGCAATTTCAGTAAAGCTGCCAGCCCAGGTAACCAGAGAGCTGCTGTTCCCAGCTGCTGAGGCAAGCCAGTCTCAGCAAGCAGGGCAGGAACAGGCCCTGCTGCTGCCCTGGATGGAGCCGAAACGCAACACGAGGTGCCACACACGCCCCGTGCCCTCCATGCAGAGAGGGACACCGCAGACCTGCAGCCACCACGCGATGGGTCACACACAGAGGCTGCCTTTTCAAGAGGAGTCTTCCACACTCTTGGCACCTTGTTGATCAGGTTGATCACAAGATCTTTCTGATCTTGATTTTTCTCCACCTTTTTGATCTGCTGCTGACCCTCTTGTCACAGGAGGGACCAAAAGCAGAGCGGATCCAAGAAAAGCAGCAGCACAAGCCTTGGAATAGCCAAATGATATTCCCGTATTTCCCTGGACATTACAAAACCCTGAAAGAGGGGGCACCTTTCTACACTCCAAAAGAAGTTTGCTTCAATACAGCAGATTCTTCCTAGGGTTTAGTAAATCTACAGTCCATTGAAAATTAATTCCTCATTTAAAGTCTCAAGCAATATACTAGACATTGCCTCTGGAAAGGCTTTTAAGTGTGGTGCACCCATGGCTTCAGGATTTGGCACAATAAGCAAAGGAAGAAGTAATAGCTGTGTTTTATATGATCAAATGTGCTAAATCAAAACCAGCTAAGTCATTAAATGTTTGTTATTCACTTAGCATTCTCAGTCTTCTGCACATGCTGTGGTTCTGTACAGTATAACACAGTCTAAAATAATGATCAAAAGTCTTGTGTTTTGAAGGCAGAAGCAGGGAGAAAACATATTTATTGCATGAAATATTTTTCATTTGTTAAATCCAGTATGCTCCAACACATACTTGTTTTGCTGGGAATCTATTTTCCTATACACAAAGCACAGATGAGAGTTTTATTTCTGTTAAGCATAGTTCAGTGCTTAATAGAAAAGCACTCAGCACAAAACACAAATTTCAGAAGAAACCGAACTCTTTGGGATATTTTCTGAATACAAGCAGGGAAGAGATCACAGCTTCGTTTTATTTTAAAGCAAAAATACTTTAAAAGCAACGATGTCAGGATGAACTCAAAGGGAAACCCAGTGGCTCCAAGCCTTGCCTTTAGCTACACGTGCCATGCTCTTTCCCTACCCACAGCCTGCACATTTTCCCCCACAGCAGCAGTATTTTAGTCTATGAGAAAAGTGAGTTGCTGCTCTCCTTATGCAAGAGTCAATCTCAGTAACACACTCCCAGTGAGAGCGTGACAGCAGTGAATCACCCAGGGTTTCCATGAGGAAGAGGGATAGCTCCAAAGCTGCAATGGACAAATTAAGATGTTGGTTCCCTTAACCATAGCCCAGTATGTAAAGGAGTAGAGCAGCATCTGTTACTTCTATTAAACACTGCAGTCACTCAAACTTAGACCATCCAGCTGCATGGGCACTCAAAACAGTACATCTAGTGTAGCTCCCAAAACACAAAATAAAAATTATGTTGATTTGAGTGCTGCAGGGCAAGTCCTGCATCCTCCCTTGCACCAAGGAGCAGAGCGTGAGACTAATAAATGACTGAGCGTTTTTTCCACAGCAGATGGTCAGTCCCAACAATCACTGGCCACGTGCCACAGGGTGCACAAATGCTCCACCAACACGTAGGTCATGATGCAACATCACTCACGCTGCTTGGAGCTTAGTTACAGAAAACAAGCAACAGGCAGCAGAAGAGGGTCAAGCCCTGCAACTTGGAAACACTTCAACAGCCAAAGCAGATAGGTGCACAACCCTCTAACCCTACCTCTGTTTTAGCTCCTGTGAAAGAGTTGGAAAGAACAAGCTGTGAATGCATGCGAGCTAAATCCTTCCTTCCTACTCGCTCCCAAACCCTCCTCAAGTTAAATGCACATAGATGCAATGCACTGCATGTTCCCTGCTCAGGTACAAAATGCCAGACTGCACAGTCCAGAAATATTATTATTTTTAAACATTTGTTCATTCAGATGCCTTCAAATGTTGTCTATTTATTCTGACCCTTCATGTAAGAAAGAAGTCTGTCAAGGAATGGTCACCAGCATTGATCTATTTTGAAGTATTTTACCTGAATTGTGAACTAACACAGCTTGACTGCAAGACTGAAACTGCTCGCAAATACTTTCTCTCCAGTCAGTATCCTGGATAAGTTATTGAAATTCACTCACCAAAAGGTAACTCAAATCTTGTGTCCAGCAAAATCTTATGAGGAGTCGGGTTTTTGGTTCCGCAGATTTCATCACGTTTCATTACCACCTCTGCCTCCAGCGTCGACCACTCCCCTGGACCTTCCTGTGAATCACAAGCCACAGATGAAGTAATTCTCACCCATTTGCTAGGATAAGAACCTCACAATATTATCAAGACCTGACCGCCACTTTTAACATCTACAGACATCCATTCAGTGGATGCTGAATGGTTTCACAAACCCAAAGGATTTTACAAAGAGAAGAGGCATTTACCTCAAAGCAAAACTATTCACTTCTCACTGGAACTGCGAAACTAAAACAAGCGCACTAGATTTGAGGCGAAAAAAATCAAGTAAGTTTTGATCAGCTGCAAGGAATACCAAGTCCAATAGTCAGCAGAATTACAGGTATGAATGCATCTTATTTCCTACTTGAATAAGAATCACAAGCACTAGACACCCTCTAATGCTGCACTTAGCAGTTGCAGAACAATGCAGACATGCCCTACGCCTACCTTGAAAGCCAGCTTGACTGTTCCTGGGACAACTACAGAGCCCTCCGCCTTCAGCAAGGGCTCAAAATTGAGTATCAGTGTCTCAGACTTCAGATACTTGCCAAAAACGCATGTTTCTTAACACTTTAAGCCCTATTTTCTGTATTCACATGAGAAGAACAAAACCACAGACGCCTATTAAAGTGTCTTGTGTCGGCAGCTTCCTTCTAGCCCCGCTTTGTAAGGTGAAGTTCTGCTGAGCAGCACAGTCAGTCCTAAGCTGCACCAAGCCAGATTTGTAACACATTAACCCTGAGCTGTGGTGCTGCCGCCCAAGGAAACGGTGTGTCAGCTTAACCTCATCAGCTTGGCGAATGGCTTTGAGAGCAATCCACACGGTCCCGACCAGGGTGTCCCAGATCAGCCCTTTGTTCCATACTTCAACAATTAGGCCCAGGTCCAGCCGACTGATCTCACTGCAAGAAAAGAAAAGGTAGCACAGGTAAGGAAAAGGGCAAAGACAATCTCCTTCTGCTTAAGCCTCTGAAATGCAACCACAGTCACAGCAGTGAACTCTTTGTGCAGAGCTGAACTGCACAAAAACTGCTCAAGAACAGTGCAACACATGCACGGCCTGAATACTGGGAAGAAATACAGAGTACAGAAAGCTCTTGAGCTCTCTGCTGAGGCACGGCTGTCCCTTCTTGTTAGGATTCAGGATTGCCCTATGTACAGTTACTAATCTCCAAAACTAGGTATTTTGCACACAGTGCTGCTGCCCACTCTCCTTCTGCCTAGACACATGCAGCCGTGTTAAGCTTATCACAGGAGGTTAAAAGTTAGTTGCTAATTTCTGTTGACTGTCATAATGGTCAAATAAAGGACTGCTGCAAATTCCAACATCTACTTGGGCTTTTGCTCAGAAACAGCTCATACTTGGAAAAAGCACCTTGTGCCTACAAGGTTAAAGACAAACCCTACAGCTACAGCAAAATACATTAGCTACTGATTTTAAAACAAGCACCTCTGTTTGGGACACAGAAAGCAAGCTCAGGAGCTTGCAACACCAACAGGTGATTTTCTTTTGGCTGGACCACTGCGAGGCAAGGAGGAGTAGGAGGAAAGATTCATTAGACTGAAGCAAGGACCATGTGTGGAGCCCAGCTACTCCCAGTGAGCAAGGCTCTATCTGTAAGACACTCATGGGGCTTCTGCCCAGGGCTCCACAGGACAGATCTAGAAAGAAAAGTTTTCAGGAGAGTGGCTTTGATTGCCTTGACTACGCCTCCCTTTCTCCACCTTCTGGCTAGAGGCAGAACAACTTAAGAGGAGCAATGATTTTAATATCCCTCCCATTCCACATACACACTGAATTTAAGTGATAGACACCTCTGACAACCTTAATACTATTTTAAACATCACATTTTAAACATCAGAGTTTGTGCTTTCGTTAAAAAAGTGTTTGCTTACAACTATGTACTCATTTTATAGCTTCTTCAAAATTAGAGAACATCCCCAAAGACGACATTGAAACACCTTACTGGTCTTGTAAATAAGCAAATCTCAAACATCCCCAGAGCCTCAAAACCAAGGAGTTGAGCGGTAAAACCAAAAAACACACACAGAAAGTGTTTCCCTATTTGCAGTGTATTTTTCCACCTTGCCTTATTAAAGGAGGTAAGGACACTGGCACAGTAGAAGCTCCCTTCCAGGAGGGATAAAATACTATATTGAAAAACCTTTTCCAACTCCAGAAAGAAGAGGAAACTAATAAACAGTAGCACTGGGATATCAGCGTTAATTCTCCTGGGTCAGTTTGGTGTACACAGGCTCATGCAAAACACACGGGCTGCCACGTGCTGCAAACAAACAGCTCCACAACAGTGCTGTTGCCTGGGTAAAGGCAGGAAGGCCAGGGCAAGGCAGTTCCGCTGATATGGTGCTTTTAAATCCCTTGGCAATTAATTATGGAGCAGCAGAGGCACCTTACAGCATGCGAGGCAAACTCCCAGCTGCAAGGGCTTAACAGTCCCAGGGGTGCCAGGGAGAAGAGGAGGAATGGTGGGGAAAGTGCTCATCCAAATACAACCTGCCATTTTTCAGTCACTCCTGAATAGTCTGCTCAGTATCTGGCCACACTTAAAGATAGTTCCTGCCCACAGGTGCAACACAAAGCACAGAAGAAACAAGTTAATAGTTTGGTACTTGCATGGGATTTGGCAGAGGGCTAAAATTCCCTGTCCCAGGCTCCTCCTGTGGGGATTATATGAGAGCTGTATAGTTACCTCTAAAGACAGCCACAGCCCTGGTCTGAACAGAAAGAGCATTTCAGGGTTCTCTGAAGACCAAAGATGGGCTTCCAACTCTCCTTGCAGGAAGCACATTCACCCCAGATGCTGCTCCAAAAAGATGAGGGCCACAAAACAAGGGACATGGGAGCACAGCTGTGACAGCAGCATCTGCCCTGTACTTAACTGGGTGGGCTCCTCATGCAGAGGCAAAACCTTCCCACTCTGGGGAGAGGGCACCTGCCTGCTGCTGTATAGCTGTACACTCACAGAGCAACACATGGGACCCTGCTACAAGGACTGTGCAAGAACCTCAGACCCACTCGAAAAGAACAGCACTAGCTTTGATTCTATGAGAGGAGCACCACATCATTCCCACCACCAACAGTATTGCCCACGCCAAGAATAGATAAAAGCATTTGGAGTCTGGGATTTAATAAGTTCAATTCCCTTTATCTTAGAAAGCTGCAGGAAGAGAAGCAGATGCAATTTATGAATCTATGAATGAGGCATTCATTCATTAGCTGAAACTCACCATCCCAAGAGATACTGGGAAATCTCTGGCTGCACATCAGGATCACAAGGAGCAGGGCAAATAGAGGTGCCAGCTGCACCAGAGGACCCCAAGAGAACGGGCCCAGGCTGTGCTGCTCAAAGCAAGGACCAACAGCCCCTCTGAAAGCTGCAGCCCAGGAGCTGGAGAGCACATTCACAGCTCTGCTCCAGAGGAGAAGCAGCAACAGATGCACCTGCAGAGCTGGAAGTCTGAGCAAGGAGAGCTCCCACCCTGAGCTCAGCAGGAACACAAGTGCTAGAGCCTTGAACATCCTGATAGGCTCCCAGCACTTAATTAAGGCTCCAGCACTAATAGGCCTTAATTGCCCTAAGCAGCTTCACCTGGGACCTCCCCACACCTAGACCAGGACAGACTCCCATCTCCATTCCAGCCCTACCTAGGGCTGTCAGTCCCTGCCCCAGCAGCACCACAGCAGTGTCCATCCCCATCTCCACCTTGGCATCACCTGGTGCCATTCCAGGGCCTGAGCCACCCTCGCTCTCCTAGCGAGATCTCCAACCTGCCTCATATGATGTCCCAGACTCTGAGCCTGATCCTTGGGTCTGTCCTGCTGCCTCGCTCAGTGCCGTGAGACCTGGAAAGCTCCTCACCATGATGGCCGTGGTATCGTGCTCAGCTCCCGCATCCCCATCCTAGAGCGAGTAGTTGGCCCTCACCATGCCCTGATACCCAGGATGCAGGAGCAGGAACCCAGGCAACCCAGAACCATTACAGGATACCGACTACTCCCACCAGACCATGGACCTCCTCCCAGTCCACGTCACCCTCAACACAGACTATTGAGTAAAACAGAAAACCAAATGATTTGTCAGCAGGTCTAAGTATTTTACATATGTCAGCACTCTGTTTTATACAACACGCTAAGGAGCTTCCTGTAACCATTAGTGCCGTGGAAGGGCTGCACGCAAGCTGCTCCCTAGGCCATACTTACAACATGAAGTCCTGTTCCCAGCAGGGTTGGTCCCCTCGCACTGCTACCGTCGTGCTCTTCACATTTTGCACTTTCAGGGTCACATACGTATTGAATTTATCTGGGGAATGAGAGGCAAAACGTCACTCTCCTCAGCATACAGACCATTTCAACATGTAAGGTCAAGACTTGAAGGGTTTCAGTGCATACACTGCACTCCAGGCAGCCCAAAAGAAGCGGCCCATCTGGGGAGACAACATTGGCTTGAAGACACAAATACTCAAGATGTCTTCCAAAGAACTTCACCTACCAAAGCGTTGATCCAATTTACTTAGAAATTCATGCATGAACAAACAAAAACCTTCCCTCCCCTCTCTCAAAACAACAGGCAAATAAACACTTTCATTAAGCCAGGAACAGGGGGGAAAAAAGTGTAAATTCCTAAAGAATGCAGCCACCTGGAGCGGCTGCTCGCTGAAACAGGAGGGAAAGGAGAGACAGCCTGAAGAGACAGGGCCCAGCACACAGACCTTGCAGCACTAAAAGCAGACTGGCAAATCATGCCAAAATGAAGCAAGTGGAATGGAAGGGAAAACACCACACGATCAGCCTCACTGCTCTCCTTGTTCCAGCCAGGTTTTCCACCTGCAAGTCCACAAAGGACTTTCTAAGGTCAAGGAAAGGGCACAAGGGAAATACAGTGACCTCTGCTAAATGCCAGAAACTGATCTGCAGTGCCAAACCAGCTGAACTAGAAGAACCACGTTACACCTGATGCAAATGCCCGGAGCCACTTTTTTCTTTGTGGCTGCTACTGCTTTGCTCATAAAGCCAAAAGGTAGTAAATAGACACAGGAAAATTGAACATCAGCACCTGAAAATGAACCAGCTCCCTTTAAGGAGAGTTACTGCCTCCATGGTATCTATCAGTATCATCAAACCTGGAACAAGAGGCACACTAAGTAGCAAGAAACTAAGTGCAAACTCTACTAATCTGGCATTCTAATTTATCTATGCAAGCAAGGAAAGAGAGGAAACATGACCCAGAAGCTCAGGCACACACGACAACTGCTGGACACTGGACATCATATCCAACCGCACGGCTTGCATCTCTCCTGGCTTGTTCCTGGGCTTGTCACTGCAGCCACACACGTCACCTGTGCTAAATCGAGTCTACAGGGCACATTTTGTAGCCCCACGCAAGACTGCTGGATGGCAAACACCTGAAGTGCATCCCATCTCCCTGAACACTCAGCTTTCCTTTCCTGGAAAACCAAGGCCGGTGAGTGCAAAGATATGGATCTGAAGTGCAGCAGCGTCAAGGAGACTGCACAAGGACACACACAAGCACATCTATGGTTCAGCCACAGCCTGGTTACCTCTCTGGCTTGGGCCTAAGCACTTTAACATGCAGTTTTTCCTGAAGCCACACCGCTTCCTTTCTTTTCTTTGACTGTCCTCAAACCACTATTTCAAACACGCAAGTTTGCAAACCACCTTAAACTCAGCTCCAAAAAAAGGCAAATCAGTTATTCTTTTGTAAAAAAGCACATTAAATTGTATTCCACAAAAAAAAGTGAAAGATGCCTTGCTTGCTACCAAAGCACAGGGAAATAGTTGTTGAGACTGTAAACACTGTGTGCCACAAGCTGTTTGTTTTTATTCTATTATATGGACAAAAAAAAATAGGCAGATGGGATTACAGTCCCAATCAGAGGCACCACGGGCTGCCACACAAGAGGATGAATCACTTCTGTAGTAGCATCCAGCAACCCCAGCTGGTACTGGGGAGGCACTGGATCCAGACAGGCACACACTGGTAGCTGGGACACATCAGGTCTGCTGGGCAGATGTTGTCAGGATTGGCAGATATTTTCAGATCCCATTTTTACATGGAACAGAGAAAGGATGAGATGAAACGGCAGCCTGGGGTGGGAAGCGGTCACAGTAGATGAAAGTTGACTTTCCTCACCCATCACCTGCCCAGGTCAGGCAAGTAAGCAGAGGTATCTCAGCATGGTGACACCGAGTCTAACTCAGAAGCCTGGACTCCCAGGGTAGTTATTTTGTCACATGAGGAGAGCACAGAGGGGCAGAGCGGAGTTAGATGAAAGCTGGGAGGGGAGCGTGAGCAGGAACGAGAGCCAAGCGTCACCTCTGCTGTGAAAGATCAACTGGAACAAGAGCAGAATGGGGCTTACCTGGTGGTCCTTGAAGTTTAGCTTTCTTTACTGTAAAGAGAAGAAAGAAACAGTCATTACTGATTTTGCCTTGTTACAGTTTTATTCTAGTCATTGGACAGCATCCCCAAAAGAGAACAGGAAGCTGGAAAACTGCACTGATTTTCACAGTTTAACGGCTCTGCAGACGGGGGCTCTTCTGTGCCCCACCTCACCTCTCTAAATGCAGGTTTTTTGAAAAATGAGAGGATTAATGTTTGGAAATCACTGTGATGTGTCTAACAAAACCGTTTCAAAATCAGTCTTTTGCAAACTAGAAATTATTATTTCTACTTAGCAAGACACCATTTCATATCACCTCAGTTATTGACACTCTAGAAGAAATAAATATTACTATATAAACTAAGAACATCTCTTCAGCAGGGCACAGCAGATTTTTAATCACAACTTAAAAATAATCATCTCAATTACCCCTATAATATGTCACCTGTTAACTAATTGAACCCCCTATGTCAAACAAGCAGCAGGCTGAACTCAAACGTCACTTTTCAGAGCTCTCCTTTGCTAATTTAATTCCAGGACAATCTTTATCAAAAAACAAAGAGCAGGACACAGACCAGCACAGGTCCTTATCTCTCTGCACAGAGCTTGTCCACGTCAAACTAAGTGAGATTTTATTTACATTTCTCTTCTGCAAGCTCGTATCCTCAATGACATTGCTAGATGTAAGTACTAAGGCAAGACATCTCCAGGCTCCCAGAGCAAATGTGGTAACACCAAGAACATATTTGACAAGCAAGGAAGCAGGACACGACTAGAGGCAAGGGGGGAAAAAACAGAGGTGA
>JAVCKT010012747.1:0-11969 GCA_032273925.1 Rhynchotus rufescens | reverse complement strand
AATCAGCGGGAGCTATTTAAGTAAAACAACTTGTAATGGCCTTCATAAAGGATATAGGGCATAACAGTCCATCTTGATCTCTCTGTATGAAGTTACTAACTTTAAATGCAAATAGGTTTCAGGAAAAAAAAAAAAATCTGAGACTTAAAGCTGGTTAGTTAACATTTATTTGGCTTGCATTTTCAACTTCTAAAAGCAGAGGAGGTTCCTACCTCGTCTTGTATGGTACAGTACCCTACATGCATCTTCTCATTGTATTTCTAACCTAAAACCAATGGAAAGGAAGGGGCAGAGTGAAATATTGCCCCTTCTGTTAGCCCAAAACTGCCATTCTAGGTCATGGTTATCCCAGATATCTATGAGCAACAAAGGTATGAGAAGGGCTCAGATGTCATCACTGTCCCAAACCACAATATTGCCAACCACAAACATTAATCTTCCAGATTAAGTTTATGCCATTCTGAAAACAAGCTTTTGTACGTTTAATATCCATTACAGATGAACCTTTTCGCTCTGCAATTTTCGTATTACATGTCTCTGACGTGTCAGGATTCTCTGGCACCATTTAATGTGAACCATGGGGCTTCTTGGCTTCAGATACTGCTACTGTGAAAGGCCCCGGAATAAAATCATTTTGCAACATTGTCCTAGCAACGACCTCAATCCTGACTGAGGAGCTAATTCAATTCCACAATCTCTCACTATCAGATGCTGTCAATTTGTCCCTCTTTTTTTCATTGTAATATCTAATATGGACCAGAGTTACTAGGAAGTGAGCTGAGACTAGCAAAATTCACTCCTATTAGGGCATGAGATGGCACTGAAATTTGTCCCCTGGAGGAAAAGGGACCGTGACTTTTGATCCGCATACCTGTAAAGCTTGTCAGCAAATGAAGTTCTAACATATGAGCTGGATTTCTGCTCACCGTTTAGGGAATATATATTTTATATATATTGCCTTTTTACATTAATGAGGAAAGAATATAAATCTTCATTTTGTTTTGATTAAGTAAAGGTTCTAAAGAATTCAGTAAAGGTTGTTTGCAGAATAAAACTAAAGGATAAGGGTCCATCTTAGTCCTAATTTGGAATCATTTTTATATTCTGTGTAGAAATCAGGAAGCTTAAGCACCACGTCAGCCACAGGAGAGTCAATCTGGTTTCACTGGAACACTTAACTAGGGTGAAGTTAAAGGCTTCATGACAAGGTTGCTAAACTAACCTGAGAAAACTGCAGCAACAGGGGGCAGAAAACAGTATAATATGGATAACATTCTGCTAATTTTAGAAACCATTCTGCCTAATCAGTTGATGAGTATTTTTATTATGACCATAGAGACCCCCAAATCAGACTAAAGTTATCGTTCCAATTACTTCACAAATTCCTAAAGAGATGCCTGACAAAGCTGGCCACTATCTTTTAACCTCTAGTTATTTTGACTGTAAGAGTTTACTCATTTATTAGCTTACTAATCATAATTAATTTACTAATTCTAGCCTGGAATATGCAAGCTGTAAAGTTCACCACAATCACATTTTTACCCTTAAACTGAAAACAAAAATCATGTTCTGTTACTTTGTTTAGAAGAATTATTTTCCATTTTACAGAAAGATTTTAAAATCTGTCTGTGACTTGCAGGAAATCTGCACAGGTCATATAAAGTTTGTAGGCAGGTTCAGAGCAGGAAAGTCAGTTATATACATATGTATATACAAACATATATATCTCCAATTCTACAGCGCTTTTTAGGTAAGCCTGCATTCTCAACAAGGGACTAGAGTTAGAAAGCAGGATTTGGGGGACCTAAGTTCAAGTCCAACATTTATATACCTCTAGCTTTTGCAAATCCTCTTTCTGTAAAAGCTGAAAGAGTTCCTGTGCCTTAGCTCAAGGAGGGCTGGCTTGGCTACCTACAAGATGATGCACTGAGCCACACAAACATACCTGAAGTATCTGAGGTTGAGCCATGCAGCTACCACAGATCTAAACACACATCTACCTCCTGCATAGGGAGTTGTTGGTTCATAACCTCCCACAAAAATATTCTAAATCTCAATAAAGCATGTGGGAATCAGGTGCTCGCCTTCTATAAATGCACGGAATAATTATACATTAGAGCAAGCAAGTGGCTCTAGCAACAACAAACTTTCTGTGCACTGGCTCCTTGTTAAATGGGCCTGGGACTAAGGTTTGTACATACTCTTCTTGTACATCCATCTTTCTCAAACACTACAGCAGAAAGTTCCTATTTGTTACTAACTTTGCTAGCAAGAATAACATGTAAAATATTAGTAAGCAAACTAACACATTGCAATGCCTTAGGCTCCCATATAGAACTGTTTTTAGAACACTTGGGAGCAATCAATGATCTACTGAAAGCTGAAGAGACTGAGGCAGCAAGACTTCCACTTACCTGGAGCTGCTCTCTTGGCACACAACTGCTCTCTGAACAAAAAGAAATGACTTTTTCCTGCAACTCTCCCCATTCTCTACATCAAAACATCACCTCTGTGAATACTTTCATTACAGAGTATCTTTCAAAGACAGTAACATAAGAACACAGTAACACATTAAGTCAAAGCAAAGATCTAGCTAGACTAAAGCATCTAAAAAGTAGATAAGAAGAGGACCAGCATAAGTGATGTTTCTCCCAGGTTTTCTCTCAGTCTTCAACCATTTGCATGGGTCATGGCATTCTGGAGATAGATGTGCTTCTGTGTACCTAGTAATCTTTAACAAGGATTTCTCTAACAATCTGTCCTAGTATTTTCTGTAAGATGTATTTAACTCCTGCAAAGTTATGCATTTTAAGTGCTTGGTTGGAAACTCTCTGGACACAACCCATCCATTTGCTCTGACTGTTCATTGCTTAGCACATCGCTCCGTCACTAAGGTGAGCAGGTCCTGCAGCAGCACAGCCCATTGCTCACAAATGAGACTCACCTCAACAGACAACAAGGACGTGAACTAGATGAGAAAACTCCAACAAGTTCAATAACTCTGCAATCAACCCAGTAACGGTTGAGTGGATTATTTCCAGTCTCCTACAATCCAAAGAAATTAGAATAACATCCGAAGGGGGCAGCTGTTTTTACAATAGCAGGAGAATTAGTAATACAAGAAGTTACTTTAACTCACATTCCCAGACAAATTGTAGTCTGCTCATTCCAAACATTTCCTAAAGAGAGGAGAGAAAAAAAAAAATAACAATTACAGTGCCTATTTGAAATTGAGAAGCAAGAGGAAATGAGTTTTATGTCATGATTCCACTTTTAAAGTTAATAGCTTGAAAATTTAATTTCAATTCATTTGATATTCTATAGTTTTCCACACTTTTTTCCAAAGGTGAAATGAATACTTTAGTGCATTAAATCTTTTTATCACTGCAGAGGTGGAAAATGTCTCATTTGTTTCTCTTGAGCTACTTTTCAGTTATAAGTCATCTATTCTGTAATTGTTAAAAATAACTCACGGTATTTGAAAGATCTACATTATTAGCAGCAGCTAGCTCTCAAAGTCCATATAATTGCAACCCATTACTGTAACTGTTTTGATGCTCTACTGCATCATTTCAAAATCCATGTAGTCTTTCTTCAAAGTAATATTCATTTCTGAGTTAATTTTGAAAAGTATTTCTTGAACCAAAAAAGTGACTGTGGAATGACACATCACAATCTCTTTACCTTACGCTCTAAGCACCTTCTGGAAATTTTTTTTTTTAAAAAAAAAGGGGTGTGTGTACGTATACACACAAACACGCACATTTACACACAGAATTGTTTTCAAAAGGCAACCTCATGTCTTAAGAGCTCTGAATCTGTTAGAATACAGAAGTTAGAATAAAAAAGGCCGCTGACTGTGAAGATTTAAGAAACAGCCTGACATTTTCCACCTCAATATTTCCCTAAAAATAAAGCAGAGTACTGTGAAATTCTTTCCCACTGGAAAGATACAGAACTCATCAGGGATCCGAAACTGAGAAATATCTCAGGATACTGTTCTGCAGTTCTTTCCATAAATGCACAAACCCTTACAAGACAAAGCATCTGAGGAAAAACAGCAGCAGCAGCAACAGCAGCAGTTTCTTTGATTCTACCAATCTAGAAATTCATTATTTTAATTTTCAGGTTTAAAATATCTCAGGCAATTCATCCAGGAGACATTTAAAGAATTTTTGCCTTGAATATTTGTGCTATGCTTACAAAGTGACAAATTCTATGCAGAAGAAGAAAAGTCTCAAGACAGACAACACCACAGCACACTGAAGTACCATACGCTGATGAGGGTAATTCAATTCAGTATTTTATAGAAAAAGTCTGCAACTGATCCAAGGACATATTTCTTTTATTCAGTTTTATGCTGTGCTCAAATACAAGGTTATAAAGCAGCTGGTTACTAGTAATATTTATTCCTGCTACCATAGCAGAATTTTGCCTATATTAGGGCTGCTTGTGCTAGACGGTGTACATATTCGCATATGATTTAAAGTTTTTAAGAACTTTAAGAGCACTTAGACATTCTAATCAAAATCAATGATTCAGATAGGAACAGCATGAACCTATAAGATTGTCTCTGCCTTAAAACCTCTTAATACACAATGCAGAAAAAATGTGAGAGGGAAAGAGAAGACTCTACTCAAAGTGAGAAAGCATATCTCTTTTTAAGCTAAAATTAGAATTCTTTTTTTTTCAGAAATTATTTCTATTTTATACTACATAGTCTCCTATCTGAATTAAATTTTTTACAAACCCGGTTCCATAATAGGAATTTTAGGAATTTTCTTCACACATATTTGATAATATGCACTGCCCTCCCTGGGGCAGCAGGCAGTAACTTACACAAGCAGCAGACTCCCAGCTGCAAACGTTTCACCACCATTCACTAACTTTCAGATCTCAGGTTTGGTCTCGCACTGGAATTCACCTGGTGCTCAACAATTACAAGCACAAACTTCACCTAAATAATCCTCCGTTTTCTTGGTAAAGAAAAGAAAAAGGGACAAAAAGTCTTGATTAACTGAGACAATGCAGGCTAAGGCAGGTAGCTGCTCTCTTATTTTAAATTTATTATCCTCTAAGATTCTTTACAGTGCATACATAACATACCCTTAAACAAATATCTTTATGATATACTTCTGAAATATCTGCACTGCTCCCATGAACTACTTCTACCATTTGTATGAATATAAATGAATTTGTTATTACATCTCCTACTTCCACAAGATCTTAGCACCTCCGGAATAAGAGAAGTTCTCCTTATTCACTACCCCACTCCTGTTCACCTAAGAATAAAGATATTATAAGAAAGCCAGGTGCAAGCTTTTTAAATGAATTTTGAATTTAAATGTTTTCTCAAGTAGTATTAATAATTTTTTTCACCAATTCTGTTGCAATATGCTCCTTTTGTCTTGCTGTTCATACATTTAGGATGGGTGCTGGGTTTGAATACTTGAGTTATAGGAAGAGCATCAACACATTCATCTCAGCGAAAAGAACCAAGCTGCTCTGAGAGCAAATCATCTGCCTAATAAAGAGGAGGCCTGCGAGCAGCTATGGAAAGTGGGGTCCAGCTCTGCTCCCTTAGAAGACATGGTTTTGACATGGACATTCCTGTCACATGGAGCAGGTGGAAAAGGAAGGATGCACAAAGATTTAACGTGACTCTCCATCAGTGAACTAGAGGAAGGCAGGGAGCCCACGCACGCCCCGAGTCCACACATGCAGGTCTGTGCTCAACCACGGCACACGTTCCTTGAGTCAAATGCCCATCAACTGAGCAGAACAAAAGATGCCTCCATTTTTAATACACTTTCTGTAACACCGGTCACAAAACATCTAGATATACAACCACATGATTGAAAAGACCTGTCCTAACAAGAAATTGCCTTGGGTGTGAGCACACAGTTGCTGTCTCCAAACATCTTACTTGGCTTTGTCCATTTTGATCTCTAAAGCGAGGGATCCCATTCAAATTCCTTGGAGAATTGAATCCCCTGCTTTCATCACGCAGCTCAAAAACCTACTTCCAGCATCTGCTTTGCCATGTACCCTGCCAGGCTTCTCTTCCCTCTCACAGGCTCTTCCCTTCTCTGCTTGCAAGAGAAGTTTTGATTTGAGGGCTAGACAAGGATTTTTCCCATAGCCATTAATAAGCTTTCAGAATCACCCCAAATTATCACAAAATCAATGCCTTAACTGTTATTTACTAGGTCAGTATTTCCTTTTTACCAAGTCCAAGGAAATTACACTGCAACAGAGTGTTTGCCACAGTAACAAATTTAATCGTAAGTAACACGGGCTAATACTCTGTGTAAAATTACTACCATGAATTAACTTTATGTCTGTAGAAAATGAGATTGTATGTAATTACTGATTTCCATTCACAATAAACTAAGCAAATTATCTTCACCAACATAAATGCACCATAAATTTGTTTTGAGGCATAATGAAGAAATAAATTTGTGAAAGAAATATGGACTGAATCTGCCAAATTATTGTAAATGATAGCTTCTTTAAAATTAAGGCATGTAATTGCAATTGGAAAATGTTATCCTCTTAATGGTTGTATTATTATTTAGGTAGACCAATAATCCTCTTTGCTGATGCCTCATTTCTGAACTATTGGCAGATTTTATGCATTTTAATATCAAAATGCTGTGCAATCTATAAATAGAATGATTTACCATTTGCAGGATTAAGTTTGTCCTAATGAATTTTAGAGGATTTTAAAAACGGAGATAAAAATGTTTAGTAGGAAGTCTCCATTTTTTTCTGCTTATATTATTTAACTGGGTGTACTCACTCAATAGACAAGATTGTTTTAACATATGGTTCCCCAAGTTTAATGTTAATGAGTGAAAATCATCGTACCGAATATGACATTTTAAATCAAATAAAGCAATCAGTTTGATGATGTTTTAACAATTGTGTGTTACATCTTGCAATAAATTTGCAGAGTTAACTTATTTGAAATGCCATAGAAATTAAAAAACTCGTATTGTTGTAAGCATCAGTGTACTCTGAGATTCAGAGATCACTAAATTATGTTTGACATTCTCTCCATCTTGTTCATGATCAGGTATTTCAAGATACTGTGGATAAAATGCATATCTATATATACACATTTATATATTTCAACTGCTATGAAGTAGCCAAACTTGTAAAAATCTTGCAAGTTTGAAAAAAATTACAAATGTCAATAATCACTATATTGTTACGCAAAATTTGATCAACTTCTCTATCAAAAATATTTTGTTCAAAGCAACTAAATTTCAATCTGCTTTTACGCATTTTGTGTATTCTTAAAAAAAAAAAAGTTGAAAAAGGCAAAAAAAGATCGAGTCATCACTGGAAGCAGTTGGCAGTGAAATCAGTAGAAATTACTACAGGAAATTGTTTTGAGATGGCTTCTGCTGCTGACAAAATGCCGAGCAGCTTTCCAAATAGCTCAGTATTTCTCATATGGAGACTGAAACCGTTATCTGTATATGGTCATTGCATTACAGCTGGCACCACAGGGCACTGCCACACTGCTCGGCCTCAGGCGATCAGGAGCCACAGCCCAGATTTCCTCCTCAGCACCTAGTTTTGATAGGTATCACAGGCAACTAGAGGGACCCCATCCAGCAGAGATGGGGTCTTGGAGCTGCTCTATTCCTTGTGCCTACTCTGTCCTACTGCACACAAGGCCTGGATTAATTCCTTCACCCTCTGCTTTCCTTATTTGCAAAGAAAGATGGGGCAATCATTACCTCTCAACCCCATGTACCAAAACCAGACTAAAGCAACTGCTTTGTTAATGGCTTATAGGAGTTCAATCTCACACTAGGTACGTTAGCACCCCACCTAAGAGAGAGGGCCATCTGATCCCAGAAAGTTCCATGCCTTCCCCACTGAGAGTACAGTACACTCCCTGCTTCCCACGTAGGTTTGGCTGCACTCAGGATGCCAAGGAAAACAGAGGCAAGCGGTGGACTCCAAAAATTAGCTTTGTTTTACATTGCATTGGTAGGAATATAGTCTTGCCAGGTTACTAAATCTCTGCTTACTGCAACTCGGTAGCTTCCAGATGAAGCAAAAGCCTCTTGTTACACCAGTCACAAATGCCTGTCCAATGTTCATACTGCTATCTAAAATGTAGCTTTAAAAAACCTACTTACTTTTGAAGTACTTGGTCAGGGCTTTTAATGTAAAAGTTGTCTTCTTTGTGTAAAAAAAGTTTCAATATTGTTTTCACCTAAGTCTTTCTAACCTTCTGGGAGAAGTATGAGTTTGCATTAAGGCTTTGTTCAGCAAGAACACACAGTAAACAGTGCTCTTCAAAGTTCTACTTAAATACAATTAAATATTCTATGTAAGAAGCATTTTTCTTCTTAACAGTAGACAGACATTCTGATGATATTTTTGAACTTCAATTAAAAGTCAATTAAAACTGATAATATTATTAAAAGTATAAATGACCCCCAAAAATCACACAGAAATGAGACGCCAAGTATTAGGAATTTTAAAACAATTTTTCATCTTGGATGCTTTAAGATTATAACAAAAATGTGTAGGTTCTGTATCCACTTGCTCTCTTCCACTCATGGTCCTATTGCTCATCCTTATATTTCACATTAAGTTTGAGCTGCAGCATATCAGTGTACAGGGCTGAGCTCCACACTCCACGTAGCAACAGCTGAAATAATGCTCCTGCCAGCTACTACAAAAAGCAGTGATACTACAACAGAGTATTCAGAGATTCCAGCATAGTAAATTACTCTGTAATGAGAAAGTGATTCTCATTTACCCAGATAATCTGGACAGAAGTTGTTCTTTGCTGATGGCCGTAGGCAAAAGAGCCATTGGCACTGCAGAGTTTGAATCCAAGTATGAAATCACTAAGCCAGCTTTTGTTTTGATTTTTGTCAGGTAATGCTTGGGTAACACAATAAGGAACCGAATAGCATCAATAATTAATCTAAGTAATAACAAACAGTAACTGCAAGTAACCTCTTAAATGAGGGCAAAGGAAGAGAGCTGGACAAACAGGTTCCACTGAGTAAAATCAATATGAAATTTTCATTTTTTCAATTATCCAGCAAGATTGAGAGGAAAGTTCATAAAATTCAGGAAAAAGGGCAATTTAACACTCGCACAGAGAGAAATAGTCCCATTTGACCAAAGGAATGGAAACCTTTAGGTCAGACATCTTGCCTTGCTTTTGGTGAATAAGCCACTCCGATAAAGTCCTAACTCATTTAGACAAAGTAGATCATATGTTTTAAACACTAAAATCAATCTGTAACTCAGCATCAAAAAAAAAAAAAAAAAAAAAAAAATCAATGAGAAGGAACGGGATAAAAATTAAAAGGTTGAAAGCAAACTCAAAGGGAGGGGATTTTGCCCCAAGAAAGGAGGGTTTTTGGGTTTTTTTTTTTTTTTTTTGTCCGATGGGAATTCTAGGTTTTACAATTTAATGGGAATATTAGAAGACAGAGAATTCAATTTAATGCAAAAGATACATCCGGCAGATTTGACTATGATAATAAAGAATATTTCAAAATCAAGAATGAGAATTCAGTCATTGCAATGCTGAATGAAAGCTGTAAGAAAGAGAAATGCTCTTCAGTGCCTACCTGGAGTTATTTTCCTCCAGCTCCATACAGACACTAGTGTCACAAAACAAAACAAGCTTGAAGAATAAAACAGTTTATACACACAAAATACCCTTTTGTGCTAAGTGCCAGCAAAGAACACATTGTACATTAATTGCTGGTCTCTCAGTCCAGACCATCTGTCTCTGCAGTGTAATGAAGGCTGGCAGCATCGCTGCTATTTGCTCAATAACTAAAATTGGGTCTGAACTAAACCCTCCTCACTGTCTTATTACACCATCAGCTTGGCTTTCGGGAGCTGCGGTACAAATGTGGCGCACAGGCACCTTTTAGCTGCAATGCCCCAGCCTACTGTAATGGGCCTGAAGTTGAGAACAGATGATATTAGCAGAGAGAATGGGAAAAAAAAGTGAGGCCACCAAGCACACCTGCAAGCTGACTGCTCTGTAAGTGCCCTGTCTTCACGTGGGGAGGAGGTCCAGAACATCTGGCCATATTTGCCTCCAAGGACGACCAAGCTGCTACAGACGGTTCAGCCTCATTCCCATTACAGAACTTGGGAATGTGGAGATGGCACCCAGAGCAACGCTTACTCAACTAATGTACGTAAGCAGCTGGGAAAGGCTAAGTAGTCCCGGCTTAAATACAAAGATAATGGATTACCACAAAAATCTGAGTAGTAGCAATGGATGCTAAAACAGCAACAAGCCCTATGACCTCCTCAGCAGGCACAAAAGCATAAGCAAGAACGATCGCATTTACCGCTTAATGTTGATAACCAAAAGCAAAACCCTGCAGGTAACACGGTGAAATTCCCTCTCCCACCTCTATGGAAGTGACCTGCCATAGGCAAGGAATTTAGGAAGAAATTGTTTCTCTCAGTTTTCAAGGGCACAGTGAAAAGAGGCAGGCCTGAGCGCAGTGCAACGCGCTCCTGCTTCCCTGCGCCCATCCTCCCCGGAGCCGCGACGTGGGAGCGGGCAGCTCGGGCACGGGAAGACGCAGCCCACTCGCTGCTCAGCAGCCTGCTGCCCAAGGCACACGACCCGGGTTGTCCCCGAGCTCTCGCCTTCCCTCTAAAATAAATAAATAAAATAGCCTTTCTTGAAAGACAAGACACAGGAAGGATCTGTGCAATTTAATATTGGGGATGATAGCTCTAACTACAATTCTGTGGCAGCAGTCCACTTACGGGCCTGCTAACAGTGGCAGCTTTCTGATGTGAGTGGCAGAAAAAGAATAAACCATTTTCATATATAAGTAATTCACAGCTGTCTGAGAGAACGTGGACATATTGCTGCAAAACTTCTCTTTGGAAAGCTGGATTCATAAGTTCCTACCCTGCTGAGCATGATTGATGATTTTTCATTATTTTCTGGCTCCAAGATCAACTGGGAGAAGTTAAAGGCTCTACTACTTTCCAGATTTTGCCCCAGGAAATCTATCTTCATCTCAGAGAGGTTTTTTTGGTAATGCCAGAACATTATGAAATGTCCAGGTATCTTGGATTCTCAGCATCTCCTTGACATGGGGAGCAAACATTTTTCACCATTAATTAAAAACCTGCAAAGAGATTTTGACAGATGGAAGTGATCGAACCTATCGCTACAAGTAAAGGTCAATTCCATTACAACGATTTTCACTTCAAAAAATTAATTATTGGCTATTGAAGATATCATTAGAGACTCTGAAGATTTCCCTCCCTCCCCCCCCCCCAAAGTTACATCAACGTTCAAGGAGTTCCTATCAGATGCACAAAAACAGGCATTACTCTACCCAGACCAAAAAGCACAAGACAAATAGTTCTGCTCAAAACCTATGCCTAGAAAGACAAGGCACTAGACACTAGCTTGCTGACAAACTGTTTTCACTAATCCAAGCTGTTCTGGTTAGCTCACGTACTTATCAAATTGTGCAGAATCTACTTCTATCAGCAGTTTTGCAAAAATTGGGATGTTTATCCATTACATGAATTGGTTCTCACTTATGAGGATGCAACGCTAAAACCAAAATTGGGTTTGGTTTTTAATTCAAATCACCACAATGAAAACTTTCTTCTTGGAAACCATTGGTTTACTGAACTATTAATCAAATATGTATTTTTTTTCCCTCCTGAAAACAGCATGTGTGCATGCCTGAGAGAGAGGAAAAAGAAAGGGTATTCAAACAAAATAAAACACTGCAACCAGTCTAGAGAGGACCTCTATCCTTCTCCATGTAAATACTCAAGACTTGAACACAGTTTGTTCCTTTGTGTGCAAACCTCCATTTCAATCAGAGAGTCAGGACAACTTCTGTCCTGCCATTTAGAAAGAACTCCAGGTTTAAAAACTACAGCCTGAAACACCAAATGAAATTTAAAAAAAAAAAAAA
>JAVCKT010012746.1:0-14070 GCA_032273925.1 Rhynchotus rufescens | reverse complement strand
AGGAAGGAAGGAAGGAAGGAAGGAAGGAAGGAAGGAAGGAAGGAAGGAAGGAAGGAAAAGAAGATCCAAATTGCTTTTCAGATTACCCAAAAGCAGGATAATTGTTTCATTTTTTGCAGTATTTTTCACTGACTTTATAGTGGAACAGATACCTTGGATTGCCTTTATGATACAAGTCTTTCACATTTGAGTATGATTTAATGATTTAAAAATAGAAAGGAAACTAATCAAAGACCTGAGAAAAACAAGGCTGGTGTCTCAAAAAACAAAGTGATTAAGTAAGATTGTGTAAACATGCCAGATTATGGATCTATTTCTGGTAGTCAAGAAATTGTCTCAGTGATAATTGTATGATGTGAGACTTTGAGTAATGTGACTATTTCCTTCTGTTACAATTTTCCCTTCTGTAAAATGGAAATAATTACACTTGTCTCCTTTCAAATAGCACTTGAGATTTGTAGGATGAAGTCCTTGTCTCTGATTCCAAGGGGACTAATACTCCTATTCAGCCTGAATAAAAACACCATTTTGAAAGGGCAGAACTTGCAACAAATATGACTGAAATCAATGGCTGAATGAAATGGCGCTGATTCACACAATAAGTGTGGCCCCAATAGTTTCCATTTGTACTGTCAGGAAATAAATCAGTTCCAGTCTTATCTGTGGTTAAACAAATGTGCACAATACATTGCATTAGAATACACTTTATGCTGACAGCTTTTCTGTTCCCATCCACACAATACCAACTGGGGCTTCCCTATGTAAAATGAGAATGTGCCAGAAATAAGTTAGCTTTCTGGTTTGTTCTTTAGATAATACTAAACATACCCCAAAAGAGATAAAACGTTAAAGCAAAACAAACTCTGGTGAATATTTCCATTTTTATGTAACTCCCTGTGCACTTTTCTTTCCTATTTATGTTCCTACAAATGCCCCATTTCCCATCACACTTATCCGTTGCACCCATTCAAACCATGACTGCCTTGGGATAGAAGCTGCCTCCTTAGTTCTCTCTTCACTATTTCGTAGTGCAGCCGGTGCAAGGGCAGCCTGGCCGAGGGCTCAACACTGCTGTGTACACACGTGATGCAAAGTCTAGGGATGTTTTGCAGGCCTGGGAGCTGGTTTAGCTGGTGCTGGTACCACAGTGGGATGTTTAGCGCCGCAGGGGAAGGAGAAATGCCAGAAATGCTGCCCTTGATAGAGCAGAAGAGGGAGGTGAAGGCCAAGAGGGAGCGTTGATGAAGTGTGGGAAAACCTGAGACACCGACCTCCAATGTGCCCTCCAGACCCAGATGGGCAGCAAAGCTCCCCAGCTGCTCCAGTCTGAGCTGCTCCCCTCTCCCCTCTTGAGGCAGCATCTGTTCAGCTGTCAGATGCTAGGGGCAGGGGGCTTTAAGCTGGAGGCATTAAGTTGAGCTTAAGATTTTGCAAATGCCCCTCGGGCAACCACTTGGAGCTGTGAAGCCCGGACATCCTTAAACCAGGGCCAGAGTCCTCTATACATATTTGCAAGCCATATTCTATTAATTCCTGCAAAACAGAGCTAGCAAAATAATAATACTCCTAAAGAAGTCTATCGATAAAGCTGTAGAGCAAAAATGAAACACAGAAAGACATTTCACCTAGCACATCCATGAAAAGGAGGTTTTGAATTTACTCTTGGCAGTAATGATATATAGTATGAGTTATTAAACAGATATTGACTTAACCAGAGTGATAAAACATCAAGGTTTTTTGATTTACAAAGTAAATATTGATGTGGGAGGAAGCCAAGGTTAATATTTGCTTCAAGGGACAATGAATTTTGGAGACCAACAAAACTTTAAGTTAGTCAAGGCCCTTAATGTCCTCCAGGTTGGAGTGGTGCTAATCCAGAACACATCTATTGAAACAAATAGAAAGGTACCAGTTTGAAAAGAAAAATGACTGGGTTTAGACATAATGTATTTTGTCTTTCGTCAAACCAGTAGTCAGACATCAACAGGAATGAGTTTAAGAGAGGCTTTTAAAAAGTTGGGGTTTTTTTATTAATTACTGTAAACCGGTAAAAAAATGTAGAGATCTATGACAGTGTGATATGACTGAAGAATTAATTCAAGGAAAAATAAATTCATAGTTATTCTAAGATGACAGCCAAATGAAATAAATTAATGCCTAACACAAATGAAGTGAAAACGTAAATAATCTGAGGGTCACTAATTGTGACAGTCACACTTTTAGAGACCAGCTAAAGCTGAACCTGATCTGAAGCTTCTGGAGAGACTGAAAGTCAGAAAGCTTGCATTGAATTTTGAACCCCTGAATCTGTCAGAGAGCCCTCAAGTAGAGTCTCACTAAAGTCATGTAAAATACTGCTGAATCCCAGTTTTAAAGAGTTCCTCATAAGACCTCAAATTTTATCAGCAGTGATATATTTTTTTATTTTCATGTAATATAAATCTGTATCTTTATCACTACCTGATCTGATCAGCTATTGTCTTCCTTAACGTAGACATGGAGGTTTTCAACAGATTTAAATCAGCATAACAACAGAAAAATGCAGCTCTAAATGAGGCCATCTCATCTCTTTCCTGAGCCTTCCTTTTTTCCTGCCAGAGATGTTCCACAGATCATCTGATCTAAACTTTGTTTTCAGAAAAAAACCCAAATACTTCAAATGTCCTTTCAGGACTTTCGCAGAAGCGAGGATTTCCCACTGTCAATAAATACATCAGGTTCTTGTGCAAAGGGCAGCCACGGAGGATTCTTGCAACATCAAAAACAAATCCATCCTTGAAGGATTTTTAAAGCACATTTCAAAATATGTTCTAACCAAAACAAGCAACACACGCATGGGAGAAACACTTTATTGTCACTTCCCAGCCATTGGCCACTTCTGCGAGTAAATCATTTGTAGTGCTCGTTTCTACTACCCAAATGTTATGGTGTTCTCCTCAATTCCTGAAAAGACTGAAAAGGGTTTATGATGTCCCTTTCTTTACATGTAATACAGATAACTAGATAAAGGTTTTGCAACTGCTTTTTCAAGGACAAACAAGGAAGAAAAAACATCCAAATTCATATCACCGACGTGTATGGAGGACTTTGATACCAAGCTGGCTTGCCCGAGGTAACCTCAAAACATACAGCGTAAGAATAAGAAAAACACAGCTTTGAAAGTATATGATGTTGGTGTTGGCAAAGAGTACTGCTGAACTACAGGGAAATACAGGATGCTTCTGCTGTTTCCTTTTTTTTTGCAGAATACATTTGCTCTTGGAAGAATTCTCTTAAGGTATTTTCTGCCACTATAAGCTATTTGATACAACTGGGTTGTTTTCTACTCTGATCTCTTGTTAGAAGTAATTTATTTTGGCTAAATCAGTAATAATTGTCTCTGACAAGCAAACATTTAAAGTTGTAAACAATACTGAGAGAGATTGTTTTTTAAAATACCAAAAAGCTAAGTAGTTTGTATTGTGCACAGAGATTCAGGCAGCTTGGCACATGCAAGCATGTAACCTTAAATTAATGTTTATTTCTCCTAACAGACAATGCAGCAGAAATATTGCAAGTTGAGCTCAAAATCTGTCCTTTTACTTTCAGGGGGAATTTGCTCAGTCCAAAACCACAGAATTGATCCCAAAGTCATAAATTATATTCTTCTAATGACAGATCTAATTGGAAAGAATGAGCTACAGCATACCATGTTCTAATTCTTGGCTTTGTTTTTAGTAGTTTAAGTCTAGCACCGGTCCTAAAACCCCTCTGCAGTATATTCTCCAAGGAATAACCTGAGTGGGAAGCAGTGTGGAACTGCACCGAAGTGAACTCAAGCCTCACCAAAGACAAGATTCCTGGTCCAGGAGAGTTGCAAACCCTTGAAGCTTTGAAGCGCCCTTGTTCCAAAGCGAACTTCGGCTGCGCTAATTCCCCTCCAGCTGGGGGACTGACGGGCAGAATCTCAAGATTTGTGTTTGCCCAACTGTCTGACACGTAAGAACTGGACATGTGTGAACAGCTCATGTAGATCAACTGCCTTACAAACGAGCCGCACAAATTACACTCACACACAAGCAGTTGCCCTGCACATGCTTGGCCAGGCTGCCCCTTCCAGGAGGGACCAGCCCTCCTGTGCGTGCACCAGATTATTGACACGAGCCCTTTCTCCTAAGAAAGTGGCAGCAACAACAGAAGCAGGGAGCAGCCCTGCTCCTCTCTCCTGCAGGCTGCCCTCAAAAGCTTCTCTTGCCTTCTCCTTTCTGTGGCTTTGCAAGCATGCGCACAAAGGGTGAGGCTCGCTGTCCACATCACCCCATGCCCATGAACATCAACCTATTTGGGCAAAGCCCAAATAGGCTTCCCTGTGTGAGCCTGAGGCTGCTGACTGCCTGCCAGCCAGGTCTGCCTGGGGAAGCCAGTGCGTACTCATTAACCAGCCTGCAGGAAACCTGCTTTGCCCTATCCTGCCCGCAGAGGCAAGTCCCAGCTCCAAAATTATTTTCCTCAAACTAATACTTAGCAACTACCAAAGGACAAAGCACCTAAAACCTGTAATTGCTCCAGTTTTCCAAACTCTGCGCATGGTTTAAACTAGGCATGGTCTAAACACAGCAGAAAATCAGGCTCCGCATAAAATATAGCCAGAAGAGATGGGATGGAGATCTGCTTTTAGCCAAAGGCTCGGTGTTTAGAGCCCTCAGGCAAGAATCTCGCTTTAGGTTCCTTTTCTGCATCTGGGAAATGTCAAATCCACATTTTCCACAGCAGATAGATACCCCTGCTGCAGACCCAGAGACTCAAGTGCCTTCGCTGCGCCCTGGAATCCTTCACTTCCCTGTGGAAAGCTGCAGAGCTTCAGTGGCAAAGATTAAACCTGATCTCTCGCCTCTCCACCAAATGGTCCCTTATCCTGTACTCAAGACACATTCCTGCAGCAAGAGAGTTACGTTGGGTCCCTATCGAGCAGAGGGGCCTTTACCTAGATGTTTTGCATGTGGCTGAAAGCTTTGTTCAGTTACATGGGAAATGGGTGATGTTACCTCTTCTTCTGCAAGTGCTTTTAAAGAAAAAAAAAAGTGCTTTTAAAGAAAAAAAAAGTAAAAAAAAAAAAAAAAAAAAGAAATCCCACAGCAAGTCCAACTTGTGCTTTACCCTGGCCTAAGTTAACTATGCCCTGGGGAAAAGTGATACTGAGTTTGCCTCATGGATTTTAGTCCCCATTCACTTACTTGGAAGGCACATTTAGGCACATGGGTCAGCTGTGTTTGCGATGCCCAAGCTATCTGGGGGAAGGAAGCACATTTACATGGAAGAGCAATGGGGAGCGAGATTCCTTTGGATCCTGGAGCAGTGCAGAAGGGCCAGGGCTCCCAGGCTGCGGAGCCCTGTCTGTACTCGCTCCTGGGAGCGCTGTTTCCCTGAGGCCTCTGCAGTTCCCCATCCTGGGGACTCCAGCAAGGAGTGAGGAAACGCCGGAGTCCTGGCTTTTCCACCTGCCAATGGAAATACTGCAGCAGTGTCAGCTGGCCCTCTGCTTCCTAAGTCTGAATCATGTCTAGACTCATGGATGGGCTGTTTGTACAAATAGTCACAGAAATTGAATGTCTTGGGCAACTTCAATTAAGTAAAATTAGTGCTATAGGACAAATATGAGCAAATTGTTTCAGACTGGTAAACTGCTCTTTAGTTTAGAAGTTCAGAGTCAGTAACATCTCCACGCCAAGGAAATGAAATAATGCAACACGTTGAGTTAGAAACTATTGTAGTAAAGCTAGTGCAACCCCTGGTTATAGGCTTACAACAAGACTTCTTCATATCTTGGAAAGGGATTTGTACATTGCAAATAAGCAATTACTCATCTTCATTATATAAATTTCAAAGTACAAGTTATAAATCTGTCTTTTTTTGTAAATAAGTCAGGCCAGAATTTATTTCCACTTGTCTATAATGAATAAATGTGAATATATATGTATTTTTTGTAAATGTTTGTAATTCAAAACACATCAAGAGCATAGCCTAAGTAAAATTATTTTTGGCTTTTCTTTGTTCTTTGTCACATAACTTGTTATAAACAATGCCCTCATTCTGTACACACTCGGAGTGAAAATGGAGAGACAATATCCATGGGATGCGTCATTATTAATTATGGGATAACAGACTCGGGCTGCTACATGGATGGAATTGGGCAAAGCTGAGGCATTTAAGGAAAATACATGTGGAGGCAAAACTCACAATTTTATTTTTGAAAACAGAAATTCTTGTCCTGATATATATTATGCTTTATGCTATAATACACTAGTGATATAAAGCTCTATTGTTTTCTCTTATCAAAGTTGGTTGTGTAGAATATGAAGTGTTTATTTACTTAAAGCCCTTTCTAAGTCAGTCTTACACACATGAGCCATCCTGTTGCAAAGAACAGAACTGCTAGTCCAAATACAGACTAGGCCAATGCGTAAGGGGGTAACAGCAAGTTCCTGGGGGCAGACGGTTCTGTTAAAGCCCCGATCTGCATCGCTGCAGCCTGGACACGCATGGTCCATCCCCGCGGTCTCTGAAGGCGCCGGTGCATCCAGGAGCGTGTCGGGACGCAGGGATTGATGCCGCGGACTCGGCGGGAAGGGAAACTGCTGCTGTGCAGCCCGTCAGCGGCAACGGCGCCCGTAAATAAACACTTCTCCCAAGGGAGCTTCTGAGCTTTCATAACCACATCCTCTTCCCCTGGAACGCTGCTTTTCCAACTGGACACTGCGGCCAAAAGCAGTGGATTTGCAGGGCCGCAGGGGCCCAGGCTGCCGTTCGCCCCGGCGTGTGGGCGATCCGGCGTGCGGGCGATCCGGCGCCGAGGGGTCGCACAGACTGGTGCCGAGCTGCAGATCCACCCTGAGCCTCCCCACACGGGGCTCCCAGGCCTCCACAGGGCCGCCCCTATGGAGGTCATTATGCTGCAGCTGAAAACGACGGGCCTGTGGCGTAAGGCAGATGTGCAAAGTTGTGTGATGGAGAGATTGGCCGTGAAAATGCTTTTCTATGTTGTACGACTTGGTTTGCCACAAATAAGCGTGTGATAGAACCCGCCCTTGTCCTCCTGACTTCTTCAGATCCTTTGTTTAGCATTAAATTAATTATTCTTTGCAATTTTCTTTCCAATACTAGGTTTCTGCTGTGTTTTTTAATCTTATTTTCACCAAGTCACCAAATTGGAGATGAAGGCTTCTTTTATGAATTTCTTCTTAATTATTAATTTTATTAATTAATTTTATTAATTAATATCATTCAGTTTTTTATTTGTCAAGATTTTGTTCAAGTGGCTTTTTTTTTCCAGGAGTAGCAGTAATTATTTTATTCTGACATTAAATTTGACATTAGTTTGACTCTGTTACCAATAAATAAAATCACCTGATTAAATCTTTTCTTCAATCTGGAATCTATCACTTTAAAAAGGACTATTTGAATTACCTCTTTCTCAATCCCAAATTCTAATTTTAATTCTAACGGCAATAACTCTGCATTAAATTGCCTTTTTTAACCCTCTTTTTCAAACTGGTTACAATGAAAGGACCAAATCGGCTTACCCTTCTGGTAGAAGAATACAGAGGATGTCATTGTGGATCACCATCTAATACCGAGCCCACATCAGAAGACCAAAATCATGGTCTGATCTGTCTAATGTCTGATGATTGCTGGATGATCTATGCGACCATGTGTTTGGTGGCTCCAGTTCCGTAATTCAATATTTATGTAGTATGTTGGCCAATGCTTGTGTGTTATGGCACTAACCAGAACACAAAGGTTTATGCTTCATGGAAAAGGTGGGGTTTTGCTATATGTTCAAAGACTTTTGTTTCTGCACTGCAATAAGAAAGTTTGGGAAAGTATCTGTGGGAGATAAAGGAAAGGAAAACACGACAAGACATCTGCAGCTAAAAGAAATGAGCAAGTTTTCTAGTTCAGACACATGAGGAGGTTTGGAAGGAGCGGGAGCAATCACTAAGATGCTGCCTGAGTTCTCTCATTTCCCGTTCCTTCATTTGCCTGTGTTTTGCAATTTGCTGTCCCCAGCAGTGCGGTCATTTCTGGTCTATCAGACCCTTGTGCCTAACACGGTTTAATCAGTAGTCTAAGTTACTCTTTTACTGTAGCAATGAAGGAAAAGCAAACAGTTAACAAGTGACTAGGAGTCTTTATAATTGCTGACCTTCAATAGTCTATATAATGTGACTTTAGGCCACTGAGTAATAAATAGACTAGTGTAATATTTACAGACATGTCTGGAATGCAGTGAGTTCCTCTCTTCTCTTTCACGAAGTCATTAATGGCTCGGCTAGGAATCAGACTGCCACCATCCGTGTTCCCCCAAAACACTTTTATCTCCTGGCAGTTCATGCTGATCTTTCTATTTTGTTTTGTTTTGTCAGCCCCTGAGTCGCTTCCCAAATTCTGCAAACCGTCCTAAGGGGTTAAGCGATTTCAGCAACTGCTCCTGCGGGCTCCGTCCCAACCGTGGATTCCCCAGCGCAGCCATCAGAAGGGCTGGGAGAGACGGTGTTTCTCAATCGGTTCCTTTCAGGTTGGAAAGGACCACGCTGCTTGGACGAATAGAAATTTTCCTGCTGCAAGTACACAACTCTCCCTCTCCGGCAGCCAGTTTCCACCGCTTTGAAACGCTGAATGCCGCAGCAAAAGGGGAAAAATAGGAAATGTGTCTTGGAAGGCAGAAATGAAAACATATGGGGAAACCGTCTATTTCTTTCCTTCTTTCTTTGCCTCTAAGACAAAAATCCAGCCTTGTAGAAATCCAGCTTTGTAGAAGAGAAACAATGTGAGTTTGGGCTTCAAGCTCAATCAGGAACACAGGATTTACTTATAAGAAGAGCAACGGGATTATTTCCAAAGAATAAAAATCAGCACTTTTGAAGAAGCAAGTCAGATTCATAATGCTGCAGAGTTCCATTAAAAAGTTGAGTAATTGTTTGCAGCTGCCCATTAAAGCTATTTTCTTTAAATCCCATGGCACTGAAGGCAGAAAGAAAGAGCCTTTATGCCAGTTTTTGTGGATCGTGGTGTTGGCTCTAAATCCCTTTCCTGTGGTCCCCAAACCGCACTTGGTTTGTTTCTGTTTGATTCCAAATTCAGACAATTCAAACCACCACTTCATGTTCCAAAACAAAAATAAAATAATGAAGAATGAAAGGAATTCACAGAAAATGGATCAAAACCCCTTCATACCGAAACAAAAGAGAAGTACTATTAGAAGTGCTGATTGCTAGATGGTCCCTTAAATGCTGAATCGGCTTCTGCATCAAATTATGCCTACTGGGCAGAGGAAGAACTAAGCCCGGGCAGCCTCCTGCTCGTGTAGGATCTCGGAGTCAAATCTCTTCCTGACATTTGGCTTCCACGGAGATTCCCATACCCAACAGTCACGGACTCGCCTCGGTTTCTGGCGCGTGGTTCCCTGCATCGTGACTCAGCAAAGTATTTGGCCCTGGGGCACGTTAAAGAAACATTGTCTTAGCTAAACTCCTTTGCTTGGTAATATTTACATCATGGAGCTAAATTTGACTTTCAATAGGATGCTTTTACCTTCCACAGAGCTTCTGCAAGGCCTAATGAGCCATACGGATTCCTTTCCTTGAAAATAATGTGAATTTAGTAAAAGCCTCGGGCATTTTGGGCACAGCCCAGAGATGTCAGATGTGAACAATATCTCTTACCCAAGGGTGACGGGGAACGGAGGGTGAATGGAATTTTTTCTGGAGGAATTTTCTCTGCAGGTCAGTACAAAGGAGATAGCGCACTTGGCTATTTTTGCACAATAGCAAATAAGGAAATGTGAGAAATCTGTCTCATGTTATCATCTTCCTCTGATATTGGGCAAGCTATTCTGGGATTAGTTCAGCAATTTCTTTCCCTTCCACGGCCGCCCCCTCTGTTTCTGCACATGTGCAATAAACATCTGTGTCAGGGCCATGGCACATTTCTCACTTCAGCCCCATTCCTTTCCCTTTTTAGGGAGAGCTGCTCTCCAGAGGACTCTGCGAGTGGCAGCATGTTGATATTTATTTGTATTTATTATATGAGAGGCAATTTCTCAGCACTGTAACGTCACTCTTTGGATGAGACTGAGATACACAGAGAGCTCAGACTGCAAATAAAGGTCATTTTAATCCGGCCTAAACACAACTCACTTTGCCAAATGTTCCTGTCTGACAGAAATGCCATAGATAATGCACAGTAAACAGGAAAATAAAAAGGCAAAGAGACCTTCAGCTACGGGCGAAGAAAACACTGGCGTCTTCTAAAAGTGACAGCGCAGTTTGCAGAGCCGGTCAGGACTCATGGAAAAGATTCCTTTCATGCAGAGACTGGCGTGACACAATATGTGAACATGTGAGAGTCAGTTAACACATCTGCGTAGGAAGAATTTACCATTATCTTGCAGAAAATGTGTAGTTCTTTTTGTGTAGGAACTGCTCCGGAGTTACTGGTGAAGCTCATCCAAGGAGCAGTTCTGCCAGTCAAGCTTATCCTTTCTCACACAGCTCTCATTTCTTAGTTACTTTTTATTACAATATTCCAACCAGGTTTGTAACAGTGCAGAGCTTTTCAAGAGAGAGGAACACACATTCCAGCTTCCATCTAGGAAAGACAAAGAGATGCCTTTTACTACGCAGCTTTGTGTTTCTCCATGAGCTATTTTGATTCCTTTTAATATGAATACTACTATAAAAATAAAAATCACAGGCTTTAAATATACAAGAAAGGAAATGAGAACTTCAGCAAGAAACTGCTTGAACAACCTCCAGAAACAAAGCACATGAGGCAGAAAAGCCGCATAAACAAAAAGAAGAAACAGAGGAGTGAGAGATGATGGGAAGCTGTAAAAAGGGGAGAAGTTAAATGTAAGCCAGGGCTTATTTATTTATTCTGCATGCTGCAGAGTAGATGGAGGGGGGTTTCCAATAATGAAAAAGCCATTTTAAAGTACTCACAATGGTTGCCAGTGTATTTCAACTTTGCAAACTAAATTTGCTTCTTCCTTTTTCTTCTTCCTGAGCCAATAAGCTTTCTGTTTACAAATCCCTTCCTCTTTAGCAGGAAAGGTGAACAATCCTGCTGAGGTTGCTGCCTTTCTTGTACAGTCCATATCTAGGCACAAGATCAAGTCCTCATGGAGCTGAGTGGTTGGGATCTCGTTCTGACCACCTTTGGCTTTGAATATTGCTCCTGCATTATTACAGCCTTGACTTGGAAAACCTTCCTGGGTTAAACCTGCACTGCCTTTAACACGTGATGTTTTCTAGGTTCCCCACAACTGCAAGGAAAAGATCTGAATCCTTTCCATCCATCCATCCATCCAAAAGGCTCAGAAGAATATTTCTAGGCCAGACCTTTCATTTCCTCTCATTTTTCAAGTGACAATTTCAGATAATGTTAAATTAATTTAAGCAGTCTGGTTTGCAGCATTTGTGTTCTTTTACTGTGCACAATGATAGCTTAAAAATGTCTCTGTTTCTTAGATTGTTTTCCTTATTTCTTGTTTATTTTTAAAGCTTTTGGTATGAGAAATCTTTTCTTCATTCTCTCAAGTTTTGTGCCAACTCTCACTCTTTTTGGAAGGGATTTTTGAACAATCTGACTAAAAATATTTCATCTTTTTCACTTAGGAGACCTAACGCTTTCCCTAGTCTTGTCCCCTTCTATCAGCCTCTATCAGAGATACGGCTGAATTTTTCATTTTCTAGAAGTTATTCAAGTAAATTCTAGAATGGAAAAAAATACCTCAAAGTTACAGACTACCTTCATAAATCATGCAAGACACTCTCCAGTACTCCCACTCTCAAAAAAATCCAAAAAAAGAGCCCAGAATACTAGTCTTCTTTCCTTCCAGTGGTTTCAAAATTCACAGATCTTCTCTTTTTAATCGCCATTTTGCAAGTAGAGGAAAATGATGATTCAAGGTACAGCTATTTCTATTGTACAGTGCTCTCAATGACTTGTCAGACTTCAGTGATTTCTTTTTAACCACTGTATTGGACACTCCAGTATGGAAAAAACACTTGGAAACAGTATGGGAAAACATTGTAGCTATAAGAAGAAAAATAGCAGTACTGGATTAGCCCACAACATTTGAAACAGAAGTCATAACTGAATGGCTAAGGAAAATTATAAAATAGAGCAAGACTATAATACTTCCTATCAGAAGTTCATAGCTTTCCATATTTTTCCAGCTCAGGACCTTCCTGGGCTGGAAATGGTTTCCACATATTTAGCAACTCTCACTGCATTTTTCTGCCATGAACTTATCCAGTTCTTACATGAACCCAGACAATCTTTTTCACTCCATACTGTTTTTTGGCAAGGAGTTCTGCTGGATAAAGACCTATCTATTTTGTTTGCCTCTGCTTCATACTAATCTCAATTGAAATCCTCTGTTCCTTTTACTGAACGAGTGATCCCTTTCCATCCTTTCCTTGCCTTTTGTGATTTCATAGACCTATCTTATCCTCTAGGGCATCTCTTTTCCATATCAGAGATTACTCAGAAATTCCTATATTTTTATGGTAAGAAGATAGGCAGATTTCTAAACACTAAGTAGTCCTCAGGCCTGGAAAGAGATTTTATCCCTAGGTCTAATGTTTCTCAGCTACCTGTGGATGTTCAGCTCTTTTGTCTTCTGACTCTGCAGTGAATATATTCGCTTTCCTTTACTCCAAATAAATACTTAGGCCAAACAAATATTGGACTAAATGGATCTGTATCTACTTCTAAATCATCACTTATTGATAAATACACTTACATTTTTGTAGAGGCAGAGAGAAATTCTGTTTTGTGCTTGGAGCTTGAATTGACTTAATTTACAATTACGAGTTTAAGGACTGAAGGAAAACAAAACCAGCCATGGTTTCCATGACAGAAATGGAACCATGACAGAATAAGGGGTCTCTCACAATCCACACAAATTCACAATGAGCACTTTCTCATATGCCCAGGCAGGGTCCTTTGGTGCAGTATAGAAAAACAAGACCCAAACGATAACATTATTACAGCTTCACAAATAGCGTAGGGCTGAGGACAACATTTCTGCCCTGTACAAGCAGAGGATGCTCTGGTTCAAGCCGAGGAGGGTTACGCTCAACTATACAAGGACTGAATTTTGACTCTCTCAGCCTCCAAGGAGAAAAGGGATTCCACACCACTTGCTTAGCTAGGCTTGCCAAGAGCTCCCCAGGCAAAAAGCTTTCTAGCATCAGTAAATAGAGTTGCAAAACTGGATTGTATGATATTGTCTTTGAGTAAGCTAAGCAGAATGATTGCACATAGCAGCCTGATTAACCCAAATTTGTAACAAGCACGGAATGAGCTATTCGATTTGTACACTACATCCCGAATGACACATCTTATCTAGCTGTAGAGACACGTAACAGAAAGCTTTGGAATAATATCTCAAATCTTATCTGATCCACCCACTTACATTCACGAGGAATTATCTTTACGCTTCTCTCACAAAGATTTTTCCTTACTATTTTTGAGCCCCATTCAGCTGGTGACTGGCAGCACTCTGGCTGTATGCACTCATGCACTTGCATAATTCTTTCGTAGTATTTCGGGGATACCCCACAATCAAGAGAGACATTTGGAGCCAGTTGCAAATACAGGCATCCACTAAGCTGTCTTTAAAAAAGACACTTTCCTACCAATCATGGACCACAGAGAGCTGCTACATGGAACTAATGCTTATGACTGCAGACCAGACACAGATTTATCTGCCACAGTGAGATCAAGCATAAACTCTGCAAACTTTGCCCATTAATCTTTGCAAGTTGCCCATTGGAGAGCAGTTTTCCTGCAGCCCTGCTGCCCAGGATAGAGGGTTACTGTATGGCATGATAGGACTCCCCAGGCTCCCTCTGCAAAAATGCCTAGATTTGCTGCGCTGTCTAGTTTAAGCACTGGTTTTATTGTCCAATATAGAGAGAAAAGATGAAATCTCCAAAAGATGTCCAACTTCTGGGGAGAAAGAAAGAAAGAAAGAAAGAAAGAAAGAAAGAAAGAAAGAAAGAAAGAAAGAAAGAAAGAAAG